>CM073776.1:6119423-6248890 GCA_037158775.1 Hetaerina titia | reverse complement strand
CTCAGTGAAACTGTTATCAGCTGCCCCGAAACCCCGAAAATGCAGAATCCTTCAAGCCACCGCCGCGAAAATCTAAACAGCCATATACTATTGAGGAAAGCAACGAGAAACCACCTCAATTAATATTCCCAAGATTGCGATGTTGGGCACAATACAGAATGGCCACTACTAAAATATAGTCCTGGCAACTATGGGACTCGGCCCAATCGGTCATGTGTCGTGCCCGGCAGCGGGGGAGGTAAGGCTTTCGCGGTCGTCATTCCACGAAACCCTTGCAGGGGAAAAACCGACAGCAGCAGGACCGAAAACGCAGAAGAAGAACACGAAATTAATTAGAACAGGAACACGGAGTGTTAGGACAATGTTGAGAACATGAATGTTACAGAATATTAAGCGAGAGATGGAAAGAGGTAAAATAGATATTTTCGATCTATGTGAGGTGAGATGGCAGGATAGCGGGAATTACTGGAGTGATAATTATAGAATAATATACAGCGGTGGGGAAGAGATCCAATGAGGGGTTGCCGTAATATTAAATAAAGAGGCAGAGAGAAGCATAGTCAACAAAAAACAAACAACGGATAGAATGTAAATGTTCAATGAACGTAGCTACGGTCGTGAATCAATGAAAACAAGAAAGCCGAGACCGTAAACATGATTGGCACTTAGTGATAAGGAAAAAACAAGGTTGCAAGTAAGGGGAGGAATAGGGAATACACACTAGGTCACTTGGGTGTGTTTGAGAAACAGTGGCCCACGTATACCTCAATTACACACTAAAGACAACATAAATAGTAAAAAATAATAAATAATAAAATAATAACAGTCACTCTTGGAATCATACTCACCCACCCTCTCAGGGTTTACAAGGATCCCTCCTATGTCAGTGACCCGTTAATCACACAAATAAATGATAAATTATAAAAATGATATAGTGAAAGAGAAACGTCCTACGTAAACACACAGGCACTCAATCATTCGGGTCTATTAGACCTTTGTGAATCTCAAAAACCCACCCGGTCAGGGTGTACAAGGATCCCTTCAATGCCAAAAACCCGTCAATGCGGACCGGTCAATCACACAGATGAATAAAAAATTATAAAACGGAAGTATAGACGCTCTCGCTCATTCACAAAATCACTTAGGTCTACTAAAAAACAAGGATCATTGCGATTCACATGTACTCACACGTTCAGGGTTTACCAGGATTACTCCTATGCCAGGGACGTGCCATTAACACAGAAATAACAAAACGAAAAATAAGCAACTTACGTAAACCCGCTATCACTCAGGTGTATCGCACCTTTGTGAATCGGCCGCACTCACACGTTCAGGGTTTACAAGAATTCCTTCTATGTCAGGGACCCGTCAATCATACAAATAAAATAAAAACAAAAAATAAGGAAATAAAATCGGGGGTAGGTAAGTGTCAAGAGAAAACCTACCAGGTGTTTCGCCTACAAAGCAGACCACTTCAGAGAAGAATGCGGTCAAGTTTAAATTCAAGTTAATAAATAAAAAGGATTCTAATTTACGGTCTCGGCGTTCCTGTTTTCAACGGATAGAATATTAATAGTAGAGATTAAAGCATAACCGAATAACTTGGCCATTGTTCAGGTATGCATGCCACCGAGCAACCATGAGGAAGATAGAGCAATCCTCGTATGTGTGCGTATATACTACCTTGATCAAAAAGTTCCCGGTATAACCACCGTGTGGCGCTCCCATCGTTCCGATTTGAGTTCTGTTTTTTTTTTTAATTGGTACATCTGTTGTTGATATTCCCTTTAAATCTTAGTGTCATAACTTGACATTTGCAAAAGTTACGTAGCCAAGAGTACATCTATCTCTGTGTGTGTTGGCGATTTTTTACAATTGCAGAAATGGATATAAATTTGCAACAACGAACTTGTATAAAATTTTGCGTAAAAAACGGATTTAGTGGCGCACGGACGTTGGAAATGTTGGAAAAGTGTTTCGGCAACGATTCTTTAAAAAAAACGGTCGTTTACCAGTGGCACGAGCGGTTCAGAAGTGGTCGTGAGTCAATCGAAGATGATGAACGCAGTGGCAGACCATCGACATCGAAAGTCGGTGAAAAAATTGATAAAGTAAAAGAAATGTTGGTCAATAACCGCAAATTAACCATCAGAGAAATAGCGGAGGACTTGAACATTGCCTATGGATCCGCCCAAGACATTGTGGTTAATGATTTGGGTTTCCGTCGTGTAGCAGCAAAGTTGGTGCCAAAAGACCTCAATTTCATGCAAAAAAGAGACCGTGTTGACGTCGCAAAAGACATGATTTGCGAGGATGAATCCGATCCCACATTCATCAAAAGGATCATTACTGGAGACGAGACGTGGGTTTATGAGTACGACACGCAATCCAGACATCAGGCAAGTGAATGGCGTTCACCAAATGAGCCGAGACCAAAAAAACCACGTCGTTTTCAGTCAAAAAAGAAGGCAATGCTGACGGTTTTCATGGATTACAACGGTGTAGTGCATCATGAATTTTTGCCAGAAGGCCAGACAGTAAACAAAGAGTATTATTTGGGCGTTATGAGATGTTTGCGTGAAGCAATTCGCCGAAAGAGACCAGAAATCGTCGCACAGTGCGTCGAGACCGTCGCATATTGCTATCATTATTCGTAATTTTTTGACAAAAAATGCAACAAATACCATCCAACAGCAACCGAATTCACCTGATTTGGCTCCCTGTGACTTCTTTCTGTTCAATCGAGTTAAAAAACCATTACGGGGAACGCGTTTTAGCAGCCGAGAGGAAGTAATGGAAAAATTGCAGGAAGCACTGATGGACATACCGAAAACCAAATATAAAAAATGTTTCGAGGATTGGATCAAGCGCTGGCATAAGTGTGTTGCAGTCGATGGGGATTACTTTGAAGGGGACAATATAGATTTAGATGAATAAACTTGTATTTTTAATTTTCTGAATAAATACCGGGAACTCTTTGATCAAGGTAGTATATATATATATATATATATATATATATATATATATATTCATTCAAACAGAAATAGGTATAAATAACTCTTTAACTCTTGGCTCTCTTTAACTTTTGTGGCTTTTGCTTGCTTTTTTTCTTTATTACGAGTGGTGCCCCAACACGCCCTTGCGGCGGGTGCGGGGTACTATGTATATGTGGAAAACCTGCTTTCTCAGATAGAATACCAATAATAATAGTGTATATTAACGTTATTTTTATCGTCGTATTGATTATCGTCTCCAATTTGATGAATATTTCTTATCGTGTCGATTTTGTACCTTGTCGCAAAGGCATTTATTTTTGTATCAGTCAAAGATAGGCTTTCCATTACTAACCCTGTGAAATAAAGAAACCTTGATGCCTTTGGGAACTAATGGAAAACTTTCCCTTCACATGAGTCTTCACATCCAGCATCCGTGTTTTCATAGGTGTCAGAGATTTTGACGTGGATTAATTTGGGTGGCGCGCAACATCTCTCGTAATTTTCATCTCGTGTCTCTCGTAGTTTATCCGGCCAAAGTTGGACGCATCCATCAATTCCGGCCGTCGCAGTTTATGACTACCGACGACGATCTTGACCTTGTCGACCTTGGTTATCATTAGTTTTTTTTGCTTTTCAGGCACCCCACTTGCGGATCTCGAATCACCCATATTTCTATCTCCTTCCCTACCTCCCCTCTCCAGGACCATGGTACTGATTCCATGCTATGGTTAAGGAGAGGCGATCTTGTGTCAACTAATTGAATTAAAAATGATGAAAGGTCGTTCTAAGAGCTTTCGCGTTTGCCCTGGCCGCACTAATGGTCGCTTTCTTATTGCATGTTAATTTTTCTCATACCACAGCTGAACGTCGCATTCATAGGTAATGTTCTTGAATTTTAGAATGCGTAGTATGCCCCTTATGTCCTTCTTTGGTTCCATTTTTAGATCCAATATTCCTAATTTATTATCCTTTTGTCTTCAACGAAATAAATTGGTTGGGGAGCCATCAGTGAATTAATTTCCACAACCAATAGTAATGAGTGTGGTGAGAACTTCCTGAACTGAATACATTATCTCCTCCTTCAGTTATTTTGCATTTTATACCTTCGTGTGGCCCAAATTCCGTCCTTCTCTTCTTTGTTTCATTATTACATTGCCTCTTCCAGATCAACTTTGAAATGGAGCGTAGTTATGTATGGCGCGGATATGTGGCCACTGAAGGAGGACAATACGAGGGTCATCCGGAAAGTAGTACCCGTTCGTGAAATAAAGACACAAAAGTAAATATTAACAAACATAAAAAATTTTATTTGAAAGAGGATACTTTAAACTACTTCTCAACATAATCTCCAAGCAAATTAAGGCATTTGTCATAACGTGTGACAAGTTTCTGTATTCCTGCTGCATAGTCCTTCGCCGCCAGCTCATTGAGATACAGGGTCACTCCTTCTTTAAGTTCTTCATCGCTGTCAAATCTTTTTCCTGCCAAAAAGTCTTTAAGCTTTGTAAAGAGATGAAAATCTGAAGGGGCCAAGTCCGGGCTATACGGTGGATGGTCGAAAGTTTCCCATTTGAACTGCTGCAAAAGTTTTTGTGTTATCCCAGCTGCATGAGGCCTGGCATTGTCATGAACGAGAATGACACCAGTAGACAATAGACCTCGCCGCCGATTTTGTATTGCCCGCCGTAATTTCTTTAATGTTTCACAATACGCATTGGCATTAATAGTGTCTCCACGGGCCATAAAATCAATAAGCAATACACCTCGTCGATCCCAGAAAATGGTTGCCATGAGTTTCGTGGTGGACAGAACTGTCTTGAATTTTTTTGGTTTGTTTGGTGAATGAGCATGATGCCACTCCATTGACTGTCGTTTACTCTCAGGTGATGCATAACAAACCCATGTTTCGTCACCAGTAATTATGCGAGTCAAGAAAGAGTCTCCTTCATCAGAATAACGTCCCAAAAACGTGAGTGCTGCAGCCATACGCTTGGTTTTGTGCTCATCTGTAAGCATGCGAGGGACCCATCTTGCACAAATTTTTGCATAATGCAGATGGTGTTTAACAATTTCATGAACAATTGTTCGAGAAACATTGGGAAAATGCTCACAGATGTCATCAATTGTGACGCGCCGATCGTTCCTCACGAATTCGTCAACTGAGCTCACCAGTTGGTCTGTAATGATAGACGGTCTCCCCGAACGCTCATCGTCGTGTGTGTTCCCCCTCCCCATGTTAAAGTTGCGACACCACCGCCGAACAGACGACTCGTCCATTACATTGTCTCCATACACCTCCTTTAATTGGCGATGAATATCACATGGGCGAACGTTTCTTGCATTGAGGAATTTAATCACTGCCCTCACTTCACAACTGGCGGCGTTCTCAATTTTTTTAAACATTGTAAACAATCACAGAAACAACACAGGCAATGCTAGCGTCACGCAACTTGGCTCAGAGAAGGCAGACAAGCCACTGAAGCTATCTGACCTCGTCCAGCGGCTACTCGCGTCGTCAGCACTTCATGCGGCACGAACGGGTACTACTTTCCGGATGACCCTCGTAGACATAGGTTGGAGGATTTTGAAATGTGGGTGTAGAAAAGGTTGGAAAAGCTGAAATGGACCGAAAGAAGAACAAATGGTGGAAGTCAGAGGAGATTGCTGGGAGAAATCCTAAGGAAGCAGGAAAAATGCATGAAGGTGTACGCGTATTATTCGGCAGTGGGTGTTGAAGACTGATATAATGAGGGGAGAATGTTATGCAAACGAGGAAAAGGCAGGAATAGGACCGGGATACTGGACGGGATGGAAGGAGGAAGAAAGTATAAGTGCTTAACCCCTTAGACGTCTTGTAGACAACGATTGCTATTTGTCTCTCAAGAAAATTATTTCCCAATATTGATATGTGAATTTTTATTAAATATTGATGAAAACTTCCAGTTGATTCATTTATAATCTATTATATCCTTATCTTACAATATGCGAATCCGCTTTATAGAAACTGGGCTTCATTAAACGGGTGGTGGGGAAATGTAATGAGAAAGTTAAAGAGAGGTGTTACTATGCTCTAGTTACACCAAATTTGGGATATGCCGCAAGTATCTGTGATCCTTGAGAGAAAATCTGGCAAAAAGAACTAGATAAAGTCCAGCCAATCCAGAAAATCCGCCTGATTCGTTAAAAACATTTATGACAAGAACACTAGTGTTACAGGTCTCTAAGGGGATTTAGGCTGGGAGCCCCTTGAAATACGAAGAGAACAAGCGAGACTTGGACTTCTAGAAATATTCAGAACCATCGAGTTTAGCGATGATACTAAAAGCATTTTAATGGCCCCACACTACTTAGGTAGATCAGACCACAAAGATAAAATAAGGGAGATAGATTCCATTACAAATAGATTCAAATACTCATTCTTCCTCAGAACAATAAGAAATCACAATAGTAAGACACCGAAGTCCATTCAGAAATATTAAAAACATTTAAGGTACAAGTTGGAACAAAGTTAAAAATTCAAAGAGTGTGCATGTGTATGTTTGTTGGTAGTTTGTGGGTTTGTATGTGTGTAAAATGGTTGGGACGAAAGTGTTCTTACATGAATTTTTACCACGTTTGGTTTGTGGGCTATAAATTTGTGGCTTCTGCATGCGGTTTTTTTCCCTAGTTTACGGGTGGTGCCACACGCCCTGGCGGCGGCTTGCGGGGTATTGAGTAGATGTAGATTTAGATGTATCTTTTCGTTGCCCTTCCATCTTTTACGAGTTTACCTCTCGCTGCTGCTTTCTTCTTCCTTGACGAGCCTTCCTGCGTTGGCTTATTACGCGGACACAGCCGCGAATTCTACATAGACCCAAGGTTTTTTTGGTTCCTTCTGTTCCGTAATAGTATCTTCTTATATTTTTTGTCTTCTATGGAAGTGTGGACTTCTTGAGAAGATTTTGAGAGCTACGATATATTTAGCCGGAAGCGTTATGTTCTCGTAGCTCTGAAACGACGCCGACTGATTCGGAGAGTAGAGGCTCATTGCAATAGCGGACACACTGTACGCTTGGCTTCGTGCCCCGGATCTCCCGCCGCGTGGAGCGGCGTTCAGGGCCCCCGATGATTAGCGACGCCTTCCGACTCCTCTCAATTCGCCCGTCTGACCTCGTGTAAATAGGCGGGGCGGGGGATAGGGTACGGGGCATGGTGAGGCACGCCTAGGCCCTGAGAGCGGCAGGATCTCTAGACATTTCCGCTCCGTCCCCTGACCGCTGGCACAATTCAGCTCGAGCTGTAGTGAGCACGAGGCGTAGGGGTGCGAAGCGAGAGCACGAGCCAGCCTCCAAGGAAGCGATTATTGGAATTCCGAAATTTCCCAATGAGGTGGGAAAGAGGACAATTATGCGCAACTTCTTAATCTTTTAAAACATGCGAAGGCAGGGGCGTAGCACAATTTGAGCAAGAAAATACAAAAAAAACATATTTTGAGAGGAAAAAGGATCACAAATTTGAGACAATAATGAGAATAGAAAAACAAATAGGGGGAATTTTTAAACAGAAGTATCGTGGATTGGAAACGGATATCTGAAAGTTGTTTCTTTACCGAAAGGGCATCAAACGTTGTAAGTTAGAAGGACAGGCACTGTGAAAGGGGCGTTTGAAATGGACAGCGAAGTCCTTGCGCGATATTGGCGTCCACGTGATGTGGACGGAGTGAGTGAGGAGGTAGGCCGTGATAGACGTCGAGTGATTCAAGACGGCCCATTGGGACGCGTGCCGTTACTCTGGATTCCCCTCGATTACCCTTGTGGCGGCTCGGTTTTGATTTTTTAAATGATTTTGTATTTGGGTCTTCGATGATCACTTTTGTTATTGCTCTGTGCAAAATCAATCACGATTATAGGAACTTGTGCAATCTGGCAATGTCTGTATGGACATATTTCAATCAAAAGTAAGGGTAAAATGAATGGAATGCTCCGGGCTAAAACTGCTCTGTAAAAATGGGTTAAAAACAACCGAAAAATCTGTAATGGTAACATTACAGATTTTTCGGTTTTGTCATACTATATAGTCCACTGGTAATCTTTGTAAACCAAGGAAAATTCCAAAAAATAATCATTCACTGGAAGGAAAAAAATATTTGTGTGTCTGTTGCTATACCTCTAAAAATATGTTGTCTATTATTCTGTAATATAATGAAAAAATCTCAATCATCTTGCGAAATACGTTAAAAAACACATACACCGGATCATGTAGGTTATTAATCATGGGTTATCTGGTTTTCTTTTTTTTTATAATCCAAGTTTGTATTCTATTCAAATTGACAGTTGTTTTTAATCCTTTTGCACTCCTTGTGGTCGTAGTAACATCTGTAGTTCGTTCCATAATCGCATTTAGGATGGCATGGAAAAACCTGTAATTCGCATGGAGCGATGACTTTCAAGAGTATACAATTACGGATACTATCAAAACGATGTGAGCATATGTTATGTTTGTATAACTTGTCAAAGTGTAATTTCGACGTGAAATGCCATCGAGAAGTGTCGATACACTCATGCCATCGCGGTCAGACCTCTCCTCGAATCCGTTTGGGACACTTCTAAGAAGAACCTATTTTCGACATTGAATTGATCAAAGAAAAACTACCCATTTCGTTAGAGATTATTATAAATGAAGAGAAAGTGTCACGCGTGTCCAATTGCTCCTCCACAACTATCAAATTGTTTAACATTAGCAGGAAAAGGGACGATTAAGTGTGACGGGTATGTTTGAGGAATGAAGTTGGGAATCCCTTAATTCACGAAGGGAGCTGGATACAAGACTTCCCCCCCCCCGCCACACACTCTTGCGGCGGCTTGCGGGGTATTGAGTAGATGTAGATATAGAAGACAAACTTTTAAAACGGCGCAAAAGTTGTCCTGCAGCACCGAAGGCACCCACGTATATTGTTATGGCGTCCAATTATTTTGGTACGTTCGACCACCAGGATGGCATGAGAGGGCATGATATCGTGACTTACAACTACATAATGCCCCGCAAGCCACCGCAACGGCGTGTGGCGGAGTGTACTAGGTCATCACCCGTAAAAGGGAATAAAACCAACACAAACATGCTTAACCATACACACAGTGGCGCATACATTCATGCAAAAATCCTATCATTTTACACGAATGCGAATAAACATCTGCCTCCATTCATTCTACACGCATGCAATTACATATACTATCATCTAACAAATAATTGCACCTTAGGATGCAGCAAGATATTTAGAGCATTCAGGAAGATATTTTCCAGTATAGCGCACGCTAGAATTTGACAAATAGGAAGGCGAAACTTCTCTACCACATGGGCATGCAACAAGCAGCGGTCTCCTCCCCAAGGGCACAGGTAGGGTTTGTGACCCAACGCTGAAGGAACACTATCATCTAACACTCTCCCATGGACTACAACCTTGGCGAGGTGGAAAGGCTTGTTAGTTCTAATGACCCCTGGAGCTGTGCTGTCGGGAGTAATAATAATTGCTCCTGGTAGGGCCACCCATGTCAGATAGGTCGAAGGTTAGGAGCCAGACGAATGGTAGTCCATGCATCGTCTGTTCCTCAGTGAGGCGTCTAACCGCAGTGGAGCGGCCATTTAAAGATGGTGTCACGTTAAAAACACTACATCTACATAATACCCCGCAAGCCGCCGCAAGGACGTGTGGCGGGGGGTGGGGGGGGAGGCACACAAGTAACAGCAGGCACGCAGATAAGCTCGGCTACGGTCTAACCGCTTCCAGCGAGCGAGGGCGGGCACGTCTGTTCTCGGAAGAAGCCCGGTAGAGAATGAAATTAAAAAGGATTTTTCACACGACTTACTTTTATCGAGTGAAAGTGGTAGGCAAGTGGATGAGATCTTTTGGATTTTCAAAAGGCATTTGATATGGTTCCGCATGGTAAACTTATCCATACATTAAAGGGCGCAGGTATACACAAGGGGGCAATAAATTGGGTTGAAGACTTCCTTTCAGACCAGGAACAGAGGGTAGTCCTTGACGGCCCTAGTTCTACCAGCGTACGAGTAACCTCGGGGGTTCCTCAGGGAAGTGTTATCGGACCGTTACTATTCTTGATTTTTGTTAACGATTTGAACCGCGAAGTGATAAGTAAGATAAGGATGTTCGCGTATGACACAGTGATTTATCGGGAGATATCTGGGGATGAGGATGGTTTAATTCTAGCACGGGATTTAAATTGCCTTTAAATCTTAATAAATGTTCAGTGGTGAATTTTTTTAAAAGATCCACAGGAGTCGTTTACAAATTAGGTGGAGTTGAGCATGAAGTAGTTGATACGGTGAAATACCTAGATGTTATATTCACTAAAGACAACTTGGGTGATCCATATGCATAATGTCTGCGGGCAAGCATATAAAAAATTAGGATTTATTAGGCGCATTGTTGGCAGAAGTGACTCCAAGGTTAAGGAACGTTTTTATCACGCTCTTGTAAGGCCCCATTTAGAATATGCATGTAGCGTATGGGATCCGAGTGAAAAAGGCCTCTTTCAGGAAATTGAGAAGGTCCAACGCCGGGCAGTTCGTTTCGCGGAAAACTAATAAAACGAGACGTTTCAGGCGTGATATGGTGGAATATCATGATTAATTAAAATTGGCAATTTCCCACAAAATAAAATTTTTATTAATACGACCGGTTTCGATGTAACTACATCATCTTCTGGAAACATTCATTTCTCATTGTCTACTATATATACTGAAAAGCAAGTAAGGGGAGGGTAGTTCCCCGATCAGGTATACACCGATCTTATACCTTTTCTTCACGACCTTAGAAGCATGGCGCTGCACCGAGGGATCACCCTCAACGAGACACCCTCTCCATCCAGTGACGAGGTTTTCTCCGGACTGTGTTGTCTTCCCCACCCCTTTCTCCTCCCCCGCACATTTTTTCCTCCCCCTCTCCTATGTCACCTACGCGGCTTTCCACCTCCCCTTCCTCTTCCCCCCATTTTCCACTACCCTCCCCTTACTTGCTTTTCAGCATATATAGTGGACAATGAGAAATTAATGTTACTAGAAGATGATGTAGTTACATCGAAACCGGTCGTGTTAAAAAACTTTTATTTTGTGGAAATTTGCCAATTTTAATTAATCGTGGAAAACTGTTGCGTTAAAACGAAAAGCGTCACTGAAATTCTGATGGAGTTGGGATGGGAATCATTGGAAGATAGACGACTCAATGCTTTGTTAAACTTATTAAATAAATACAGATCCGCATGTTTAAGCACCGAGGTCTCCCAAATTATTCGCACTCGAACATACATTGGTCGCTTGGATCATGTATAAAAAATTCGGGAAATTGATGCCAGAACTAGCAGTCTCAAGGACTCCTCCTTCCCACGGACAATGCGGGGTAACAACATTAGGGTTAAACTCGTAGATAGCACAAATGCCACTTGTCATCCTCAGCGTCTACGGAATAATTAGTTCTATTCAATGGCATGCACCTTCACTAACCTCGTTTGTTTTGTTGTCAAAACGCTTTCTTTCAGCATGGCTTTATTAGAATGCCATCAAATAATGTAGTGCTCTGTACAGTATTATTAGCTCTGCCTGTTCTGTTTTTAAGTTTCCCCTTCCGTCCTTCGTGGGGGAACCCTCCTTCTACCTGCAGCGCTAGGTCACATTCCCAACCTGTGTCCTTGGAGAGGAGACCGCTGCATGTTGCATGTCCATGTGGTAGTGAAATTTTGCCTTCCCATTTGCCAAATTCACGCAATATTGGATTCCGTTTTTAATATGTTACTGCATCCTAAAGTTCAACTATTTGTTAGATGAGAGTATATGTAATTGCGTGCGTATAGACTGAAATGAGGCAGATGCGTATTTGCATGCGTGTAAAATGAAATGATTTGTCCATGCGCCACTGTGGGTATGGGTTTACAGTTATGTGTTGGTTTTGAATGTGGTTTCGTACCCTTGTACGGGTGATGACCTATCACCCCCCGCCACACGCCCTTGCGATGGTTTTTGGGGTATTATGTAGATGTAGATGAATGGCCGCCCGTCTGGGGTCAGACTCCTTCACCGCCTCCTCACTGAGAAACAGACGCTGCGTGGACTACCTTTAGTCGAGCTCCTAACCTTCGACCTGTTTGTCATGGGTGGCTCTAATAGGAGCAATTGCAATGGCACGCGCTAGCACAGCTTTAGGGGTCACCGTAACGTACAAGCCCTTCCACAACGTCAAGGTGGTGGTCCATGGGAAGGGGTATTCTATTTTTGGACAAAATCTGATATCGTTGTTTCCTTTTGTCCTTCATCCGTCTTTAGCTTTCAAATTCCACTGCTTCCCTGTCTTCTTCCGCGAACTTGACCATAATTTGCTCCTACCCATTGGGAGGTTCCCTACACTATCTTGTGCGACCTAATATCTCCCCCTCTGGCTCGATGGGTATTAAGTAGATGTAGATGAAAAATATAGTATACCCCTTCTACAGTCTCGTGTGGAGGGTAATGCCATGCGAATACTGCAGCCTGTGACGGTAAGCATAGTCTCAACGAAAGGCATGAATGTTTCCGTATGAAAATTTAGCAATGTCGCACATTCGCAAAAACATTTCTAGTTGTAAATACGTTAAAAAACGATATTAAACTCCATGGTCACTGAAACCATTTAGTAATTGAAATATATATTAAATCTTTAAAATATATCGGCGTATAGTTTTAAAGTTTAAAACTAGAAGCATGAATGTATTTTGTGTAGTTAAGGTTTCACGGATTCCTTGAAATAGTTCTCACTCGTGGAGGATTTAAATTTTCCAATGATTTACTGCTCTAATAAACATAAATTAAATAAATATGAATGGTCACTTTTTCTTTCGCTGCATTTCATCCGCTTTTGAAAATGTGTTATTTATTTGTGTGCATAATATAAAAAGTAGCGGGTCGCGGTGGTCTAGCGGGTAGAGCGTTGGACTGCTGACCGGAGGGTCCCAGGTTCGATTCCCGGGCAAGGCACTTTGGGCACCTGCAGCTCCACCCAAGCTAGTTGATTTTTCGGGTACCAGGTCTTCCTGGGAAACCATAACCGGCACAGGGAAAGGAACTGGCCCCCCTACCCTGATGTGTGAATATTCACACGCCGTCGGGCTTGGTACATGGGTGAGCTCTACCATCACCTACTAAACCGACCTTCGGGTTGATTACTGTGTTTATGGTTAATATAAAAAGTAATCAGTAATCAAATTTGCATAATTGATCTTACTATATTTATTTATCGAATAAAAAGAAATATTAACGATTCAGTAAAATGAATTCCAATGTCGCCTTCAAAAAATCGTTTGCTGAGACGAGGCGAAGGCGATAGTCACTCCATTCCATCTAATTATTTAATTATGTTTTTAAGTTAAAATTTACCACAATTGCTTGCTTGACTGGATGAAATTATCTATTTTCTATTTCCAACCTAAAATTCTTCCTTAGCAATGATTTTCGCCTAAAACTACTTGTAATCCGACTTAAAGTGCATCCATTGCAATGTTATTCTCTGCCTAAGGTGAAATTAATAAAAACGTCCCATAAATACATTAATGTTCCTTTCACTTATATTAAGATAAAAAAATAGCTGTAAACGTAATTAAATCCTTTCTGTTCACCCGGCATGGAGATAGAGTGGAAGCTCGAGGATACCGGCAAGTTTTCTTTCAATGCTCATGGAATATAATTGTTGTTCTGGGAAAAGAATTCCTTTCGGCTGATTTTAGAAAAGGACGTACAAAATGCTCCTCGTCTACGGCATTAGCGGCGAGATAGTTCATATATAATCATGTTGTGACAAAACGTTTAGTTGACAGAGATCTTCTCCGATCTCGTGTTCTGATATTTTTTGCGCATAAAATGGACATGATCAAATGGTTTAGTTCTTTCTTTATTTGCATCCTATTGCATCCGTGGGTCTTTCCTCTGTTTAGGTTATGCCAGCTAAAAGGATGTTAATGCGCTTTTGAGGCTGCATCAAGAAAAATGATACCTACAAATTTTTAACGTTACAGGGACATCAGAGTCATTTTGGTCCAAAATTCGAGAATATTTACACAACTTCGGACCACCGGTAATCTTCCCTTTGGAAACGTGAAGATATTTTTTTTGTATATTTTTAATGGCTAATTATCGGAAGGCCAGAGAACAAGAAATTAAAGCAACACATAATTGATACATCCTCTCAGTAACCGAGCACGATGTTTAAGGGTCGATCTTCATCTAGGAAAAAATTGAAAAGCTTCAGGTGTAGCCTCTAGATATAGCTGCATCATACAGTGAGGGGAGAGGAATTATTAAGTCAGTCATGTACAATTCTAAAATTATGTCATCCCCCAGAGTATTTAATGGTGAAGTGGTGTTAGACCCTTCATAGACACACATGCGCTAACACGTATCATTCGGTTCAGGACTCCTGCAGTTGTTCGCGTGGAATTTTCTGCCGCGACCCTTCAGACTCGTGGGACTTCAGTGGTTGTGATGTAAATTCGACGGACGGACATTCTTTAATTAAGCGCAGATACAATTTTAAATTAATATCTTTTCCCTTGAGAACATATTAAAAAAATGGTGTATGCAGACCAACCGTTCTAGACGTAAATATGCCTTAAGACGTTTTTAGCGAGCACTTTTAGATTCTGCGCCTCGCCCCCAAGAAGACCCGCGGAATAAATAGCGACACTCGAGAAGCACGTCAGCAAAAGAAAAATAAAATGTCCGCTTATGAGCTTATAAAACACTGCATCTCTTAGTCCCCTGCAATCATGATGCTGAAAAGAATATCTCCACGGGACGGGACTCTCCCAAGTAAGTCTCCGGGTAAGAATGGGAGGCGCCAGGAGAAGCTGACAGAAAGGTCGTTCTCTAGTGGATTCAGTATGAAACATGTGACGGAATCGATATTTTTCCCGCAGTCCCTGGAGTAGCGGGGCTAGACCTCAGTCACGTGTGCTGACATCTGTCCTCTAGTGATGCCAGGAGCCCTTGGAAGGCCTCGATTCGAATGTAAGAGGTTAAACAAGAAACGATCTGGCATTAAGTGCGTGCAAATGGATCGGAATTCTTAGTTATCCAATCTCGTGAGTACGTGCCCCTTAAACAGCGTCAAGATTGACCGCAATTAGCAATGGCCTGCTGAACAATGATTAACAGTTTACGAGAAACAGACGAGGGTATTCAGTTTACAAGAAAGAGTAAAGAGCGAGAGAAGATTTCAATAATCTTTCAAAATTCATCTCGAGCATAAAGGAATGTAACACTATTTAACATAATCCCGGTAATTTTTTGTAGATGTAAGTTTTAATGAAACATCAAGCATATAAATTGAGCGTTCCCATTGGTCGATGTTAGAGAAGTGAAACCGTGCGGATTAGCTGAACGTGGATGGCATTCGCCATTCCGAAAGAGGCGAGAGTATTGGAGGGTCGTACAGGTTGCGTTCCAAACGTAATGCAATACTTTTTAAAGTTATTTATTAAAGAGATTTGTAGAAACACTTAAAATTCTTTAAAATGCTGCCCTTATCTTGGCCATCATGACCGATGGTCCAGCTCCTTCTCCTGCTGACCGTAAAATTCGTAAATTCCTTGCTAAAATTCACCCAAATCAAGCCAAAAGGCACCAGGATTTGATAATATTTCAAATCGCGTGCCCAAGCTCGCCGATTCTGTACCTGCTTTTCCTCTGATCCTTTCAGATTTAATTAACCATTGCTACCTCTCATCCCATTTCCCTTTCCCTTGGAAGTCAGGGAAAGACGCCACCATCCCGGGAAATAGTCGTCCGATTACTCTTCTTTCGAACGTCTCGAAAGTTTTCGAGCGGGCCCTTCTGACCCTCCTCGAGAATCACGTCCGCGACCGCAGTATTCTCCGTCCCGAAGAGCTTGGCTTCCGTTCGCGTGTGTCCGCATGTCACCAGGTCCTTCGCCTCAGCGAACGTATTTTGAACGGCTTCAATCTTCGCCGTACGACGGACGCCGTCTTCCTCGACGTCGCCCGTGCTTTCGACCGCGTGTGGCACACGGGCCTCATATACAAAATCCATATCCTTGACTTCCCCCTCCCCTTTTCCTTCTAGTCCGAAACTACCTCTCCGTTCGTACGTTCCGCGTGTCGCTGGGCGATTCCCTCTCTTCTATAAAGAGAGCCAAGGCGGGTTTCCCACAAGGGTCTCTTATCAGCCCTCTGTTATTCAACTTGTACTTCAACGATCTGCCTTCTACACCTCGCGCTTCCCTTTACATGTACGCCGATGGTACTGCCATCGCCGCCACATCTCGAACACGTTTCGCGAACATCAGACGACTTAAAACACACCTTGACAAACTGCACCGGTGGACACGGACCTGGAAAATAAAAATCAATCCTGACAAAAGCACACATATTAACTTTTCCCGCAGACGAAAAAGCACACCCACTTTTCTCTTTCCTTCCAACAATGCATTATACCGAGAGCATCTTCGCACCGATTTCTTGGTGTCCTTCTAGACAACCAGCTCACTTTTCAGCCGCACCTCGACTTTTGCCGTCAGGAGGCACTGGTCGCAAGGAGCCGCCTCGGCTGCCTTTCCTCCGTGATTTCTCCTCTGGGTCACGTCGATAGGATGCAACTTTACAAGTCGATCATTCGCCCGCAGTTTCTGTACCCGTGTTTGCCATACGGAAAACGCTCTGGCGTCACCTTGAGACCATCCTAAACAAGGCTGTTCGGTCGTCACTCCAAGTGAGTCGATACACTTGAATGGCCGACGTGCAAGCGGCGCATAAACTCACGTCCGTCGCAGAATTTATTCGCTCGCAAGTCGCGCCTTTCAAATCCCGCCTCGCACCGTCTGGAAATCCGCTGCTACAAACCATCTGGGACTATTACCCGGAGAAAAACACATATACACTGCCTAAAGATATACTATAATTCGCCTACGAGTCTCTACTATGTCTTTTAATGTAAATCTTCTACATAGCAGCAAGCCGCTTCACGGCCTGACGGATCTCTTCCTCCGTCCTATATGTTATGTTAGAATCATTATATCCGCTTCACGGTCTCGCTACTACCCTCTAGCCCAAATGTAATTTCCCGCTGTGGCAAATGGGCGCTCCTTGCCACCGTTTCCATTTTGCACCGCTCTATGCTCAGAGTGCGCCGGTGGGCCAGGACAATAGAACTGCAGTGTTACTGCAGTTCTATTGCCCTTGTTGTAAAAAGCCGTTCCCTGTCGGCTTTCCTTTCTTGTTAGGTTAAGATTTCATAGTTGATTTAAGTTTCTTCTTCTCGCAAACCACACTTTCACTTCAGCCATGTTTGTTTCTTTGATGACATGCGTTTCTTATGTACAATGACCGGTAAAGGTGAGACTTCACTCACCGGGATGGTATATAAGAGGCGTATTCTTAAAGTAAGTACCGTTTGCTTATATTTAAATATTGGTTCTTCAGAACACAGTTTTGCTCCTGCAGCGCCATCTACTGATTCATTGAGAAGCTATAGCAGCATTTGTTTTGTTTCAGAAGTCATTTGCTTGTCCGTGCATGCAAACAACAATGTCCGTGACAATCGTTGATCCCGCCAGCTGTGAAGTGCGTTCTGTCATACGATTCTTGTATTCGCAAAAGGATTGTCGGCTGCTGAAATTCATCGGGAATTATGCCTAGTTTATAAACCTACAGTTATGACTAAAGGAAAGGTTAGACAATGGTGCCGTGATTTTAAAAATGGACGAACAAATGTCCATGACGAAGAGCGAAGTGGTAGGCCCAGTATTCTGACCGATGAAATTGTTTCGAAAGTGGAACAAAAACTGCGATGTGATCGTCGAATGACAATTATTGGCCTGGCTGAACAATTTCCTCAACTTGGACGCACTACTGTCTACAATATTGTAACGGAAAACCTCGGATACCACACATTGCGTGCAAGGTGGGTACCGAAAATGCTCACCGACCACCACAAAGAGCAAAGAATGTCCAGTGGACGAGAGTTTTTGGGTCGTTGGGAGCTCTTTAAACCACCCACCGTACAGTCCTGACCTTACATCCAGCGACTACTTCCTCTTCTTGTACTTGAAACAGTGGTTCGGTGGACAACGTTTCGAAACCGAAGAGGAACTCAAGAATGGCGTTGTCGATTGGTTCAACCCTCAGGCGGCGAGTTTCTGTGCAGAGGGGTTAATGAAGCTGGTGCAGCGGTACGAAAAATGCTTAGAAGTGAACGGCGATTATGTAGATAAGTGAAGTAGGTTTGTAGCTAACTAAAAGTGCCAATAAAATGTGTTTCATGTGAGTATATTTTTTCCTGTGATCAAACGGGCCTTACTTTATGAACACGCCTCGTACTTGCCCGTTCGGACATTCGATGAATATTTTGGCTACCGAGAATCGCATAACCATATTCAACTCTTTCTTCTATGGAGCTGCTCTTCTACGAAGGAGTTCTAGGTAATAGGTTACCCATAAATTCCTCCGTATTTTTGTTACTAGGATTTTAGTGAAGCGTGGATAAATCGGTAACCGTACCAACATTCCCTTCGTATTATGAAAATTTGAGCATCTCATTTGGCTCATTATTTTTACTGATTGTCTGCTGGTTAAGATAGATTTTCAAAGGACAGGGCACATACAACTTTACAAAAATACACAACTGTGTATTTTTGTGAAGTTGTAAAGGTGTAAAACATCATACTTACGTGCATTTCATTACGAAATACAAACCAACATCATACTCTACAACAAGTCCCTCTTCATCTCTGTATTTTTCCTTCCTCCCTTCATCCTGTCCAATATCCTTATCTCCTATTCTTACCCTTTCCTCGTTTACATAACATTCTCCCCTCTATTACAGTTTTCGACATGCCACTGCCGATCAATATGCTTTGCATCCATTTTTCCTCTCTCCTTATGATTTCTCCCCTCCTCCTTTCCCATCCCCTCAAACCTAGCACCTGCTTGTTTGGCAAAGTAAATAGAAAACACTCTGCTATTTCATCAAGTGTACAACTTTACTGCAACCGGTTTCTATACGGCGTAAGACTCATACCGTATCATATGACTGTATCGAAGCCGGTCGCCGTAAAGCCATATATTTTGTGGAATAGCAGAATGATTCTCTTTCCAAGGTATCATAAAGGAGTTCCATCAAGTTGCGTCATCCACCATCACATAGTTTCACCTTTCCATTCAAACCACTTCACCTTCTCCACACCCACATTCCAAATCAAATCCAATTCCAATCTACGTCTCCTATCATCCTGCCATAATTACCATTTCCTTTCTTTCGTCTTTCCTCTTCGTGCAAAACAACGCCCCATGTCAAAATGTTTAATAGTCTTTCCTTAACATCCGTACTCAATGCCCCTGTCGTTAACTCCCTTCTTCTCGTTATTTATCTTTGTGAATCAGGCGCTACAGTTTTTATATTTCATAATTACCAAACGGATCTACTACCGGTAAGCGATGCGAATTAATCTGGCTGTTCCTAAATCAGCAAAAAATTGATATTTTCCTGAAACCCCGAACAGTTATCATTTACTCCTGCGCCTTTTGTGTTATCAGAATCAAGTATTGATGTGGTGATGAATAACCCCTGTCTCCTGCAAAGCTCAATTGCTTTCTCCCCGCGGATATTTCTTGTTCCTAAACCGTAGTTCCACACCTCAATACCATCTCATCCTTTGCCTAATTTCCATCATTTTTATATGTTTCCCTCTTGTAATACCCACGATTATGTCCTCTAACTTATTGTATACCCTATCGACTTGTTCCTCCTAATGATGGCTTGTTTACCTGTAACCCTGAGCGATGGTCAAGTTCAATGGTTCAGTTATAACTTGCTAACTACGCTTCTTCCTACCTTTTTAGTTAATATTCTGCCACCCTTCGTTGACTCTCTTCCCGTCTACTTTATACTGCGCTCTTAACTTCATATGACTCCGGGCTATCCTTTAATTTCACCTCGCATAGACCTAACAAATTTCCTCTCATTGAATAATTAAAGTTTTTATTTTGCAAAAAACCTCATTACGCTGTAATCCGTTTCGACTCATAGGCGACACCAGGAGAAATTGGCAGTAGTGTAATGAGGCTTTTTGAAAAAATACCAAGTTTACCTGTTCAGTGATCATGAATGTCCCAAATTATAGACCAAAATAGTCGAATTTATAATTTCTCTATGCATCTCTCGCGTTTTGTTTTTACAACTATCCCGCCTTCAATATTGTTCGGGTAATTCCTATTCCAACTACTTCAGTTCTCTTCATCGTCGCAATCCCCATCGTTTCGTAAGGGTTTCGCGAGATGACGACCGCGGAGGCCTTGCCTTTCCCGCTCCAGGCCACTACAATGGCCGATTGGGCCGAATCACGCAGTCGCCAGGGCTCCAATTTCCAGATATGGTCAGTTGTGAATCTTCAAACATGGCCGAGGAAGTTGTATGCTAAGTTAATGTAAACGTCATACCTTCTGATACTGCACCATTTAATCATACCTTTTATGGCGATGAACCTTTGTTAGCTTCAATTCAACATTGTATACGCTATCTCCACTTTATCTGCCGGTAATGCATTTAAAGGAGGAAGGCCGTGGGCTATTCGCAGGTTGTTCCCGGAAAGATTAATTAGAGTTCGCACGAAAAAGAAATGGGCCTCTTCGGAAGGAGGGGAAGTTTCGGCTGGGAGAGTGTTCGGGTCCCAGGAAGAGCGCGAAATCCCTCCTCTGGTCTCCCTCCCCCCCCCAAACTCTCCCCCCCCTTCGGTCGTATGAGAAGCCAGATTTTAACGGGGAATATCTGCAGCACATTTTTGCCCCTTAATCAATGTAGATAGAAAAATGTTAGCAAATATTTACCAATGAGCACAAAAATATTAGTTTAAGTTTTATACACAAACCAAAAAAAATAATTTCCAATATTCTACTCCGCTATTTTTTCTACATGTAGAGATTACAAGGAATTCGAAATTTAGCACCCCAGTAAACTTGATGTCAAATTCAGTTTATCCAAAGTACCCAAGAGTACCCAAGATCTGGGAAGTATATTTTTTTTAATTTTTGCACTAAAATTCTCTTTCGTTGTCTCGGGCGTGACTTCATGGAATCGACTTAACCTTTTCATTATGTTAAAATTCTCTTTATTTGTATATGTGTAAATTACGCCTGATTTATTTGCATATGCGCAAAATTTGCTGCATGACCAAGCCTATTTGCTGTGTAATTGCCTTGGGAGTCCAATTTCGATAATATACTTCGAATAATATCGGGTAATTCCAAATGGTTTCTTTATAAAAAAGTTGCTCTAAACAGAAAATGTGCACAAAATTCAAATGGCATCCAAAACGTTTGATGATACATAAAAGTAGGCAGTGTTTTTAATTGAAAGGTGAAGAGGGGTGGGAAGGGCAGAGAGTTGGCGTTCAAGAGGACGGCTTAGGACGTTGAGATCCTGGTGACGTCAGTCTTTGAGAGGATTGTCGCGGGTAGTGGGAAGAGAAGGGTCCGCTTTGCAGTCAGGTGCTTGGTGGGCGTGGCGGAAGAAGATTTAACGACCGGAAGCGGGAGGAGTCGCGCCACCCCCGCTCCAAATATCAAAGGGTGACTTCGATCAATGGGGCCCTATTTCGAAGAACTGACGCTCACGATCACGAAGTGCTTGTAGCGTGAACTAAATTCTTTTTTACCTTTGCTCCCGTAACATACCTCGTACTTTAAAGTAATGAATACTCAATCTTATTCCTCAATGCAAAAAAATTTACATTAATTCAAATTAATTAAAAAATAAGCGTTTGGTAGCGTAGACAAAACGTCGGATTGGTGCAAGAAATTGGGATTACTGCTTAATATAGGCAGATGCGAAGTTCCAAAATTTTAGAGCAAAGAAAGTGGAGAATAGGACATAAATTATGAAAAAGAGGGTCCAGTACTAACTGTGATCGATCAAGTAAAATATCTGGGGGCAGTTCTAACACCACGCCTTTCGTGGGGAGCACATATCAGGACAATTGCAGATCCGCTTTAAAGAAACTGGGCTTCATTAAACGGGTGGTGGGTAAATGCAATGAGAAAGTTAAAGAGAGGTGTTATTTTCTCTAGTTAGACCACATTTAGAATATGCCGCAAGTATTTGGGACCTAGGGAGAAAGTTCGGCAAAAAGGGTTAGATAAAATCTAGAGAAAATCCCCCAGATTCATCGAAAATTATTACGTTAAGAGGACGAGTTTGACACACCTTTTAAAGGAATTAGACTGGGAACTACTTGATATGCGAAGGAAAAAAGCTAGACTTTCTATTATAAAGAGATTCCGAACAAAGGAGTTTAACAATGAAACGAAAGACATTATAATGGCCCCACAATACTTAGGTAGATCAGACCAAAAAGATAAGATGAAGGAAATAGATTTTAGTAAAGATTGATACAAATACTCATTCTTTCCCCGGACAATCAGGAATCATAATAGTCAGAAACCAAAATCACTACTGAAATAGTGGAAACATTCTATTTACAAGTCAGAACTAGATTAAGCCTTGCGATGAAATAAGGTATATTCGTTTGTTTATGGGTACGTTAGGTGATAGTACAATATGTGTATTTTCATGCTGTAAGTGAAAAATATTTCGCATGAATGTCGAATTTGTATCTTCGGGTGTGGATTTGTATGGGTTTGTTGGTTTTGCATGTGGTTTTATTCTAAATTTACGGGTAGCACATTACATCCCCCGCTACACGCCCTTGCGGTAGTATGGGGGTATTCTCGCGTGATGCTATTGCGGTAATAAGATCTCTAATGGAGAGGACTATAGAATACAATCAGGATGTATTTGTCTGTTTCTTAGATTTTGAAAAAGTGTTTGATAGAGTGAATTAGGAAAAACTAATGTGTATATGGCTGAAAATAGGAATACATTGGAGGGAGAGGAGGCTAATCCGCAACCTGTACATGTCGCAAATAGCTCATGTGCTAGTGAGGAACGGAGAGACCGGATGGGCAGTGTTAGGAAGACGTGTAAAGCCGGGTTGTACATTATCACCGGTGTTGCTGAACGGATATGTGGAGGAAGTGATGAAAGGCCATTGAGTGAACTGGAAGTAGAATGAAAGTCGGAGGGGAATTGGTAAAGTCAGGTTTGCTGTAGATCTTACTCTACGTAATATGTCAGTAAGCCAAGAGGTTGCTCGTATGGTTGAGTGAATTGGAGGTTCAGTGCGATAGACATGGGATGAGAATCAAAATAATGAAACAAATATAATGTGATTTCCCAGAGTGAAAAATGCTAAGCGTAACATTAAAATGGACGGCAAAAACTAGAGCAGGTAGAACAGTTTAGATTTCTCGGAAGTATTTTGGACCAACACGGTTAAAATAGTAGATATCTTAGGATAGTAATTGCGCTAGGCAGAGACTTTCACAAGGAGGAGAGATGAGGGTAAGAAAAGAAACTTTGCACTTCCATAAACTTTCTCTTTTTTTAACTTTATCATGAAGGATTTCCACAAAGTCAAACCTACATTGATATGTGAAAACAAGATCCTAAACTTGATCAAGTTTACGGTCTTGGCTATCTCGTTTTCATTGATTTACGACCGTTCATCTACGTTCATTCTATATTTACACAAAATTGATATATTTAAGGTGGATGGGAGTTGATGACAAGGAGGTTGAGTAAAGATGTAAAGAAAATACTCGTCAAAACTTTGATATGGAGCGCAACTATGTACGGCGCGGAAACGTAGTCACCTAAACAGGATTATACAAGTAGATTGGTGGCTTTTGAAATGTGGGTTTGGAGAAGGTTTGAGAAGTTGAAATGGACCAAAAGGAAAACAAATGAGAAAGTACTTGGCATAATGGGCGAGAAGAGGGGCTTGTTGGGAGAAATCCTATGGAGGCAGGACAAAGAAGGGTGCATTGATCGGCAGTGTATTTTATAAAGGAGACAATCTTTGGGAAACGAGGAAAGGGCATGAATAGGATAGGGATAGGTTGGACGGGATGAAGGGAGGAAGTACACAAAAATGCAGAGGTACTGTATGAGGTGTAGGTTGCTTTTATGTGTTTTGTTAGGAGTCTCAAAATATTTGTATGGCAATTGTGTCCGTCAAAAACCTAGCTCAGCGGTATATTATTAAATAATAATATAGTATATATGTGTATTATATATATACACACATATAATTATCATTCGAAGAATATAGGCCACGTCAAAGTGGTTCTTACACGGACCGCGGATATTTTATTATTTCCCTCGGGGATGAACTTTTTCCTCTCAAAATGAAGACTTTCTTTGATGCACCTAATGCACCATTGGTCGATTGCAATCATCCGGAAGGTCAACTTGGTGCACGTGATATACTCGTACATCCCCTCACTCCCAATCATATCTCTACTCCAAGTTATTTTCAGCTACTCAATGTATTGGGCCTATTTCGTGAAAACAAAAAAGCATGTTTATCCTTAATTCAATGATTTCGCCAAAATTCAGTCTCTCTTCGAACGACCGTCATTGGAACTGGACAAAAGTGCATGTGCTCCGCCAATGTAGGCGCATGAATCATTCGGACGGTAAGTGGCAACGAGACCAATGAGGACGTTGCAGGGGGTTGGATATCGCTTTTCTCCTCGACCTTCGTTAAACTTCCTCAGTTGAAAATTTGACAAGTTATTTGATATTTAGTATTCTATGACATAACAGCACATCTTGAATACTATCGTCGTCTTCTTTCCGTCTCCTGGAGTGTCCACGGCGCAATTGTGTGTGACTGCCGTCTTTGTTGACTCATCTGGCAAATAACTTATTTTATGATCCGCCACATGATGTTAAAACAATCCCGAGATATGCGGATTATTCTATTTTCCAGCGTTTACGGATCTCCAGCGAGCGATTGGCCACCTTTCCTTGTCTTCTAACCGCCATGATTTCCGTTTTGGTTATATAATGTTCGACCTCTAGGAACCGCTGAGTGAGTCCTCTTATTTCTTTACGAACGCCATCCAGATCATTCCCGGCCGATGTCATCTGCGAAGCAAAGCATTTCAATTGATGGCGACTACTCGTCTTCCACCCAATGATTTCCTTTGCCTCGCCCTCATCTATATACGCGGAGCCATTGAATAAAATGGGACATAAACAGCAACTTGGTATTTGCCTGACGTATGCTTCATTCTGCTTGTTCCGATACCTCACTGCTCTTAGCTCTCCGTTTCTCCATGGCTCTCATATTTTTATGTTTTACTCGAGACTCACTCAGCAATACAAAAAACTGGTGCAAATCAACACAATGAAACGCCTTTTCAATATCTTTGAAGGCTCTCTTGCTCTTTTCCTAATCTTTTCTCAATAACGAAACAAAATCCTAGTGTTGCTTCCCCAGTTATCACCTCTTTTCTTCAAGAAAATTATAATGCATCTGGTGTCTAAAATATGTTTCCAACATATTTCCAAAAACATTAAAACAAGACTAAATGGTATTGTTTTCCGATAAAGTGGTCAAAATATGTTTGCTTTCTCATAATTTTGACAAAATATTTCTATAAAATGGGAGTGTGAATGTTGATCAAGTTTGAAAAAGCTGCATTTATCCAATGGTTTTTCAGAAAATACTCCTTCCTCTGAGGGTATCTCATCTGAGATTTTGGGCGTCCGTGGATTAGTCCATCAAAAAAGATTTGTAAGGAGGCAATAACTTTAATTATTTAAAACTTTATGTAGCCAAGTAAGGATCGATCCGCTTCTGTCCGAAAAGTTACCGTTAGCATCTATGTAATGCCCCGCAAGCAACCTAACGAGCGTATGTTGTGGGGTGTAAAGGCAGCATACGAGTATGCCATACACTTCTTTATTCATTTAAACGGATCGGAATTGCTTCTCGTAGTTTTACACACGTTATTACCTCTCTTTAATGCCCTATTTTCTCAATTTTCGTCTCGCGACATTTCCGCGGCAGATCTTCTTTTAAATTTATCAAGGAGGCACAGAGGGGCAGATGCTCTCATATTGCCATCGGGCCCTTTTTCCAGTCCCTGTGCCCTTGTTGTCCTCCCTTCCCACCGCCTTCAAGTCAATTACTCTGACTTTTAGCACCCTAATGATCCCAATGGCTATTTTTCCGTTTCCGAGGATCTACTTCGTTCTGTACTTAACCACATGTTTCACACGACCTACCTATTCCCAGCTCCCGATTCAATTTATTTCGCTTAGAAATGGTTGAATTTCAATTAATGTGTGTAAATATTCATGTTTTCGCCTAGGTATGTGTAATAAAATACATTTTTTTAAACGAGTAGAATACATAAAAAGTACCTGCACATAAATTTTAGACGTTACTGCGATTATGCTATCATTACCATCGTAAGAGAAGTGAAAACAATATACTCGTATATTATGTGTTCGTGTTTGCCTATTTGTGTGGCATATGTATATAATTTCATAAAAGCATACACATATTATTATAGGTAAGCCGCCGTTCAAGGTAGGTTTTGGATTGTGGATTGACACAACCACCAAATAAATATCTCTCAACAAAACACAACTCCACATCCTACTCAACAACAAGTCCCTCTTCATCCCCGTATACCTCCCGTCCAGCATCCCTATTCTATTCCTAACCTTTCCTCGTTTGCCTAATATTCTCCCCTGTATTACAGTCTTCAGCATCTTACTGCCAATTAATTCATCCTTCATCCATTTTTACTGTCTCCTTACAATTTCCCCTAACAAACCCCTCTCCTTGCCCACTATACCCAGTACTTACTCATTTGTTTTTCTTTCGGTCCATTTCACCTTTCATCAACTCCTTCCTCCTTGTGAAAGCCTCTTTTCCTAGTTAAATTCTTCTCCTTAAGTCCCTACTACTTTGACCGTATTGGTCCAAAATATTTCCGAGATATGTTAGTAGCTTCGCCTGATCTACTATTTGCCCTCCTATTTTGACGTTTAACTTAGCTTAACTTTCTCTTGTATGTGCATTGACTTTTTCAAATACATGCTGTGAATGCTGGTGCTCTGAATACTGATAAAGAAAGAGATATGGATAAAGCTAAACTAAACATAAAATAATGGGCCCAAAAAACAAAAATGGTCCCTCACACATTCACTGTACTCTTCCGATGTTCTTCACTACCCTTTAACTGGAGGAAACACCTATGATATTGAAGGAAGTGACTCAATCCCATTTCAGATGTTTTCCCATTGAAATATACCAACTCTAACCTCCATGAATCCTCAATCGCACCGAGCAGTTACTTGTGACAATAATAGGATGCCCAGCAAAAATCGCGAATCCTGTCGAAATCTCCTGAATGTATTCGTCGAATTCTCGTTAGAACATCTAGTTGAATCGCTGATGCGAGGTAGCAGCAAAATCGACATATAGGAGATTATTATGTCCCCTTGAAGTATCACAAATGTGAGTATAACTGAATGCATTGACGATCACAATGCTGTATTCGTGGAAGTGACTACTAAATTCGCGAAAATCATTAAGAATTGTTATCAGAGATGTAAAGCGGGGTGGCCCATTATCACCGGTGCTGTTCAACGTATATGTGGAGGAAATGATTAAAGAGGCATGGGAAGACCTGGAGGTAGGAATGAAAATTGGCGGGGAGTTCGTAAAATCAGTTAAGGAAAGGGCAGGAACAGGATAGGGATTTTGGACGGGATGAAGGGAGGAAAGAAATACACAGAGATGATGAGTGACCTAATCTAGAGTAGGTTGCTGGATTGTGTTTTGTTTGAAGTTATCAAATATTTTTTTGATACTTGTATCCATCGAAAAACCTACCTTAAACGGTAGATTACCTTACAATAATATAATTAAGAATATCTTAAAGTGCGTCTATTCGTAAAAGAGTTATGATTGGTTTCGGGATAAAATAAAATACGAATGGGTTTTAGTCAGGTCGGAAATTCACACAGAAGTTTCAAGCACACATTTTTAAATATTAGCCGTGAAAAAAGAGAAGTTCATTCCATATAATCACATAAACGATGACATGTAAACAATATGGAGGGTAGAGGAGTGAGAGTGTCTTTGTGAGACTGCGGAAATTCAATCGTATTTTAAATATAGTCAAAAAAGAAATGAAGGACTTTGAAGGAAGATTTCAAGAGTGAAAGTTGAGAAAAAACGGAAAAAAATTCGGGCTAAACCTAATTTTTGTAAACAATACGTAATGCGAATACTATATGTAGGGATCATCGTAAGTATTTTGAAAATACGCCTCGGTTATAAAAAAATCATGCGAACACTTTAAAGAAGGAAAGTTTCTAAAACTCTGAAAGACGGCGCGAAAAGCCAATTCCATAAATGTTGCATTTCATAACGTCTATATAAGAATATCAGTGCACAGTGTAGTCTTCAACATAGCTGAATATCTCATGGGTGACATATTATTGTCCCAGGAAAGAATAAAAAAGGAACTCCGATATATATATATTTTTTTTAATTCCAACTAGAATAATGAAGGACTAAGAAAATAACATCGTATATTTTTTTAAAACAGTTATCCGTGGGTCGATAGAAGGTTCAAACGCTCGCGACTGGAACTTAACGGCAACTTTAAATAATTTTCCGACGATTCAGTCTTTTACAGAAAGATGAGGACACCGAAAGAATATGAGTTATTTTCAAGTCATTTAGGCCTGATATCAGGGTAGGGTATCAAATGAAGGTAAGTATGACTACCAGTAAAAGCAGAACACTAAAGTCTTGGCATAAAAGAAAAAGCAGACGTGATTAAAGAATAGGTGGTTATTATACGGAAGAGGTCAAATTGTTTGGTTTTTACTCTGACATCAAACCTTTCTTTGAAAACGGACATCAAAAGATTATTATGGGTACTCTTAAAGAAGCTAAGATCTAGGTTGTAGGGAATTCAGTGAAAATGATAAATGCTTAACTTCGATTTGGCTTGGCCACCTTTTACGCGGCTAGTTTATGGTATTCATGGACAAAAATCTAATGCAGAAATTAGATAAGTTTTAGAGATAAATCCGCCAGGTTCGTTGAATATTGCTCTTACAAGATAATAGCGGTTATGTTGGAGGAATAAGGGTGAGGGCATTGGATTTTCTCGAAGACAGCAGGCACAGCTTAGACTTTAAAGAAACACAGGGTTCCAGGGTTTTTGAGGCATGGTGGTAATTATTATGGCCCCAAATATTATTGTTAGAATCGTCCACTGGGATAAAGTAAGAAGGATGGACAACTAAATGCTCAAGCACTCATCCTTCCCTTCGCCTGATACGCAAACAGAGCTAAAAATATTACCCAAGTTCCCGACTTAAGGAATCAAAATTTAACCATTCAGTCAAACACGCCAAATAATGCATGACGGCCTTTGATGTGTATATTTACGAGTACTTCTGAGATAACATATACGTATATTCAAATGAATGTATGAGTGGTGCCCTCTCCATTGTTTTTTTGCAGTAACACCAGACCCCACATCTTATAAGCCTCCAGATTCACGCTTAGGTTCTTACCTCATCCATCAAGTTTCCTCCCCGCAAAAAAATGCCTCATATCAAAGTATTCATTAATCTTTTCTTTACACCTTTGCTTGCGTCTCATGTCATCCGCTCTCTATTCTCTGCAAAAGATTATTTATTTATCGCGTCTCCTTTTTTATGACGTCACTGCTTTGTCAATCTTAATGTGAAACACATCATAGACACGTAAACTTCCCTACCTGCTCTATGTAAAGTCGCCCAATTTTTGTGTTAAACTTAGCCTTCCGAATTTTTTAGAATTTGTTTGCCTTTGCTTTCCTATCATTGATTCTCATTCAATTTCCAGTCCACGACCCCTATAAAATATTTCAAGGAAGAAATTGTATAAAACTGAAAAGGAACTATGAGATTTGTGAGAAACTGTTTCGTTGAGATACCAAGTGGTCTTCATCTCTATTATTTTGGGAGTTGGAGGAATTAGTGGAGGGGGAACATAAGTGACCTTGAGAGCCATCGAAAAGAACACCAACGGAGAGTGCACTCCTCACACCATTGGAATGCTTGGAATTGCCCGGCATATTTACGCATTGGGACACCTAAAGATCATCAAGAAAACGGACCCTACGGCATTGATTGATTGGTTAAGAAATGAATTGTCAATTCCTTGAATAACTTTTCGGAAAAGGTGTGCAAGCGAGGGCGGTCAAATACGTCAACTCTGGAGACTTCGATTCTGTGTGTGTCATCTCGACTCACCCGTCTCGGATGAATCTCACATGAGTTCGTTCCCTTTCTAAACCTTTTCACCCTAGGATGGCACTTCTTCCTCTCATCCTAGGGAAGCCACACTGACCAGCTCAATTTTAAACAATGGAGCGGGCGCGTGCGCGATCTCTCGCGGAGACTGAACCGTGGATGATGGTGGAGGGACTACCGCGAGCTCTGCAACTATTCGAATCCGTTGGGACGAGCGGACGGAAGTTCCTTCCATAATCCTGTCTCCCTTATTGCATATTTCCGTCCCCCCTCCATTCTTCCTCCGCCACACTTCCTCTTTTTCGGATGTTTCATTCTCCATTCGAGTAATCTACTTATTAGCATGACAAAAAATCATGACGACAGCTTTTGTGCACCTAAATAATTGGAGAGCGGTTTTTTTAAACAGTACATGAAAAAAATGCTAACATTCTTCAAAATAATGGAAATAACAAAAAAGGAAAGTGTCAGTTCGAATGTAGGAATCATAGGGCGGCAAATTATGTCCAAACGATGGGAATGTCATTGGTAGAAAGGAGTGTAAAATAAAATCAGAATGCATCTGTGTGGCACGTGAATTTCGAAAGGGATATAAAATAATAATATCGCGATTAGTAAACGCGCTGTGGGACTTGACTAGAGAGACGCGCATTTTTTAGGAAACGATTAACTCCAACTGTTAAAAGATACATAGGAATCGAATACAGATGCAAGATGGCGAATGGGTGTCATCGCCGATGCTTTTCAAAGTGTACAAGCGGGAACTGGTGAGAGACGCATGAGGAGGATTGGTGAAATGGTGGTATTAAATGCATTATACTATTTTCGCAGAAGTCAGCCGTAGTTAATTCAAGTGATTCATTACTTAACGCAGCACAGAACTCATGTGAGAGCTATCGCAGCGAAATTTTCAGTTCCTTGGGATAAATTAAATTTAGGCCATACATTAGAACGCGGAGAATGCTTCACGAATGCGGAAACACTAAATAAAATGGACAACGCATATTAAATGAAGGAATGCGTTATGTAAATACCTGCTATTGGAAGGGAATTGACGAGAAAAGATTATTCAAGGTTTTGATAGGGACTACAACGTTGTCGACTGCGAAACTAGGTCGTTGAGAAAAGAGTATGAACCTAGGTTTGGAGGCTTTTGAGATATGGACAAGGATGTAGAGCACGAAAGAGATGAGAAAAAGGAACTTGTATAAGCTAGTAATTTTAGGAGAAAAGTAGAGAGTGCGGGAAATTCCAAGGTACAAGAAGTGCATTCAGAACAAATTGACGGCGGAGGGTTGGAGACATCGGGAGGATTTTCATTGGACCAGTTACCAAGGCAAAACAATGCATTATTTTGGGTGAAGTAAAAGGATGAAAAGAAGGTAGGAAATGATTGACTTTTCACAGGACTCGGTAATATTCACCCCCGCTTTTGGTTGGTGTAAAAATGAGGCATTACGTAGCCTCTAAATTCGTCAAAAATATAGTTTAACTGTCAAGTGACTCCAAATGTTAACGTGTTCGGCGCATGGTGTCCACCATTCATATATTGCATTCCCAATTCACTTGATAAAATCAATATAAATTTTTTATCAATAGGCAAGATAAGATATACCTTTTATGCTGACTGCTAGTCTGCTGCTAGACCTCTGCTGCCCATTTACAAGGTCGTAAATAATAATCTATCATCTGAAGGTCATCCGCATAAGTAAGTCGTGTGTATTAAAAAGTGGAATAAGAATATCGTCCAAGATTTGCCGCGATGACGTTCAACGTATACGAGTGAGGGATTGACGTCTAATAAACGATCATGTGTAACCGAAGAGCACTGGGCCGCCGATCTTCTATGCGAAGAATGGCTTTTTTCATCTTGGTAATTACGATAAGTCCAAAATAGTAAAATAAACTTTTGAAATGGCGCATTGTCTATCGTCTTCATTATTTTGTACTGTGCAGACGAAATGAAAACTGAGTTCTGGGCCACTGCACTCGATCAATGTTGGATACATGCGCGAGCATAATACTCGCTGGTTCACTACTCTTTAGACTCTTTCTTTACTCACTATCACTATCACACTATTTTTAGACACAAATTCTCTTAAACCAATTCCAGGTTTGAATGCTGCACTCAGAACCAGAGTAATTGTTACAATAGAAGATTGTAACAATTGACGGCGGTTTCACGATTCTCAAGTTTTCACTATTAAATGGCCACCCAGATCTTATTTCAATGTGCTGCTCTCTGTGACATGGAATGAGGATTGGTCACCAGCGTGAAAGGTTTGGCGGTGATAGGCGTAGAGATTGGGGGCTAAAGCGACAATCTCTAGGCATTTAGATGGCGATATTCATTTCTGCATCAATGCACGGTATGCGTTGTGTTCGCAACCTTAGCCACTTCTGAAGAAACAAAAGATTGTCGCATCTAGCGAGGAAGAACGCGAGCGGAAAGGACATCAATAAGTTAGACGGAAGGCGGAATATGCCCATCCATTATTTAATCTTATTTTTTTCGGGGGTGTCTCTATATGAGGCATGTTCTATTTGTCTTTCGATTCGAATATACTTAGTTTATCACCAAAGTTTCCGCCGTTGAAAATACGAACTTTCAATCTTCATTGGTCTTTAAACAATAGGTCACCGACGTTCCACTTTCCAAATAAAATGAATACAATTTTAGATATGAAAAAACACGTCTACTCTTGATTGAAATAATCTTTGAAATAGAAGGTCGTTCATGTGACAATGCATGCATAGGACCTCAAAAACCCTAAATTTACCCATTTGTCAGCTCATGCTGTTTGCCTCGGGAAGTCGGCATTTCGAAGCTCATGTTTCGGAGCGTCGAGCGTCCGCCTCGCCCCCCCCCCCCCCCCGAGAGCGGGGAGGGGGGTGTTCGCCACTTCCTCCGAATCCGCTTTCTGTTTGCACAGTTGGGTCAACGCGCATGCCCGTTTTAAACGAGCGGTGTACCACTCGTTTCCAAAACCGCTCTCCTTAAAAACTGTCACCAAATATAAGGAGGTGCCTCTGGCTATGACGTCACGTCACGTGGAGGCACCCTGGAGAGCGGGTCGTCTATTTATTTCCTTAGGTATTAGCCAGCCGAAATATGTGGGCTTCGATTCTAATATTTCGTTCGAAATGAATTCCTATCTCTTGCCATCTTTGGCAGATTTTTGCTTGGCGCCTGCTCCTTTTCCAACGTGCGCGCATACTGATAACCATCTCAAAATGGTTGAATGGAAGAATTCCGCCGAAATAAAGACATCTATTTCTCAAAATTGGCGTCCAAATTTTCAGTTTGTCAGAACCGAGACTATAATTAAAATGAATCCCCTTGAAGGAAGGATACCGCAGAGTGACCCCTATTCTCCCCGGCAACACTTTGCCTCTCCGAATGCATTCACCCTTCATGCCGTTCTGTTTCGGTACTGCAAGATAAGCCTCTATTTGCAAACACATATAACCGAGCAAGCCGCCTTAAGGGGCTGTGGCGGAGGTTTTAGGTGACCAACCATTCGGGCATGATCCTAATAATGTAACATCTGCACAAATATTATTTTGATAATGCACTCGAAAAGCGCTAAGCACACGAAAGAAAGTAATTGCATGCCATAATATTCAATAACAGTATAATTATATTCATATCATGCTTTCAAACTGATAGAAACTGGGTCTTATATAAAGAAAACATGCAGAAATTGGACAAAATATATGAACTGCCAAATAAATTTATCTCCTAAACGATTACTGTCATATCTATTTTGATCTTTAATGGCAAGAGGAAAAAACTACATTTTTAATCTACCCGTTCTGCTATTCACATCCCTGACTTTACGTACGTGATCCGATCAACCGTAGTAAGTCGGATCTTGTAATATGTCTTTAACATCCTCAGATAAGTGACTTGCTCAAGTTTACGCGGTAAATGCACCTGTGCCTACGGTCAAATTCCATGCTAACTCTTCCAATGGTGTCACCACACTGCCCTCTTGTTCATAACAACTTATTACAAACCTAGTTGCTCTGCGTTGCACTCGATTCAGTTCCAAAAATAAGCCTGAACCCACGGGGATCCCATACATCCGCAGCATATTTTATGTGAGGTCTCACTAATGTGATAAAACAAAGCTCCATGACAATTTACAAGTGTCCTTTTAATGAATCCTAACTGTTTATTTATTATTCCGCAAATTTCAAGAATGTTTTTACCGTGGGACATATCCTTAGTTATCATTGCATCCAAGTATTTCACCGATTCTATGTTTGTTATGCTGGTTCCCTGTATAGAGTGTTTTCGGATGAAATGCTATTTCTCCAAAAGTTCATCGTAACACTTTTATTCAAATTTAATTCTAGCTTCCATGTTTCACATCATATTTGAATTGCATTTAGTTTGTTAGCTAATGATAATCCATCCTCATGACTGGATATTTCGCTATATATCACGGCATCGTCAGAAATAAGAAAAAATGTACTGGAAACGTGAGATCCGATGCCATTTATGCATAAAAGGAACTTTTGTGGACGGATAACACTTCCTTGTTGCACACCCGATGCGACGCTTACTGTGTCTGATGATACACCGTCTATTACGAGCCTTTGCCCGCGGTTCATTAAGAATTGATTATTCCTGTTTATACGAATGTATCAATCCCATAGCTCCCCAACATTTAGAGCTACATCCTATGAGGGACGGTTGCCTTTTTAAAATCTATAAATATAGCATTTCTCTAAGTATTATTTCACTCGACACCAAAATATCATGAAAAAAAAGTGCTACGGATCTTGGAAGGTCTTCAGGTCTTATAGTCTTAGAGTGTAGATTTTTTATAAGTAAATTTTGAAAATTAAGATATTATATGGTGGAACTTACAATTATGTGCTTAAAAATTTAGTATGAGTTGGGTGTGAGAGAGATGGGTCGATAATTATGCGGATCTTCTCCGACGCCTTTTTTAAATATGGGAGTGGCATTGGCTACTGCGCGATCATTATGGGATTTATTATATATTATTTCCAAACAAACAGCTACTTCTGAGCTCAACGTTTTATATACGTAATCAGAGATTTGATCAGGGTCTGGTGATTTATTTGGACTGGTTTCTTTAAGTTGGCGTTCGATTCCAGGAGAAGATATTGCAATTTCAGAAATAGGGTCATGGGAGCGATCGGGTAGTGACTCGCATTGTTTATGGGACCGATTATTAAAAACGCTAAGAGCATTATGGCTTAATGTACCAGCTATTTCTAAACTGGTGTTGAGTTTTTGTCCGTTGTTATTTAGGAATGGCATCTTCGATTTGTTTCCCTGAACCTCCCGTACATATGACCAAAAGGATATTGTGTTATTGTCCAAATGTTCACCTAATCTATTATTTTTAAATTCTATCAACTCCTGGCGACATGTTTTCCTTGCTAACGCTTTAGCTGTTTTATAGTTGTGTATTGTTTAATTCTGTTTATTGTTAGACTAGTCCTTTTGTGATCTCCTCATTTTTTTATGCCATGCCCTTTGGTGTTTTAATGCTTTACGTACTTCTACGTTGTACCATCCTGTCACTTCTAAATTTCCGAGGCGTGTGCTTTTTTATTGAAGCACGTGTGACGTCGAGGAAAGCACTTCAAAAATCCTTACTTTCTCTGTTGCTATTACTTTCCCTAAAAGAACCGTCAGACTGCTACAGGTCACGCCTTAATCCGTCTTAATGGCCTGGTCAAACAAGTCGGTCCTTTTTTATGGTGTTTGATTTTTCATAGTCATCAAGCTAATTTTAAGTAGCACTCTACTGCGGTCACTAAGCTCTTCTGTGTTCAAATAAGTTAGCTACGAGAGGATATCGACTCATTATGACTGCCCTCTCCGTGTCTGCCTCTTTTTCAGACGTCGCACTCAGACATTTTCATGCATGTCTTCTTGCTGTTAAAACTTCGCATGTCCATAGTCTCTTGAGTCAATACAAACACCCATGATTGTCTTCTTCTACCCAATTAAATCTTTTATTTATTGACCCCATTCAATCTTCTCTTTATCCACCCCATTCAATCTTCTATAACATATATGTTTGCTGATTCGACTCTTATCCCGTCTCCCGGTGCCACCAACCTACCAGTCGGACCTGAAGAAGGCCTCAGAGGAGGCCGAAATCTTTCTGAAATGTGAACTTTCTGAAATGTGAGTGTCTTTTATGTTACAATGCAACAATTTTAGAGTGTAAAAATCAATCTTCTTGATCGGGATTGGAACCCGGATCTCTCAATGTCCGATGAAGTGTAAAAGGACACCTCGATATGTTGATTAAGTGAGAATGAGGTTGGAAGAAAAGAGGTATTTCGGGCTGCCCGAGGAGGTCAGGAAAGTATTGAAAAAGGGGGAATAATATTGGAATTTAGGCTGTGTGAGATTCATCTTGAAAAGTTTACGACGGTTTACTAGTAATATTCTGAGGTTCTCCAAAACCTGCCTCTAATTCATGAATTAATACCCATATTGATGTACATGAGCATAATAGAAAATACTTTTCAGATTAGCTGCTCATGCAAAGTAAATAATTCCAGGCACTATTGGCCTTTTCGACCTTTAGATTTATCTTAAAAGAGGGATGGCGACTCACGAGTTCATTGAGTCCCTAATTTTTTAAATTTCATTCAATAAATTAAGAGCGCAAATAGGCAAGCAGAGTAATTTTAATTTAACTTAATTTTTCGTGTAATTTTTCCTGTTACTTTCAGTTCGGAGCTAAAATAATAATAGGCAAATGCGCCCATGGAAGTTATAGCCCTCCAAATTTTAAAGATGCGATATCATATTTAGTTACAGCTACGACTGTTGCATCAAGATTCAAACAGCCAAATATTTGGAACACACCGATGTAATTTGAAACGAGAAATTCCAAGAAATGCTTGACTGAAACTTTATTTATAGTGGAAATCCCTACGAAAACTTGTGGGTGCAGACAATCGTTTTGGATTTTCAGGAAAGAAGAGAGTAGCAAGTTGCTGAAATGCAGTTTTCAAGAGGTGTAAAGGGTTAGGCAAGGTATATCTTACTTGAAAAAATTCGGAACGAGTTTGTTAGCACACATTCATAGTCACAGTAAAAGAATAGAGAAAAAATGCTGCACTGATATTAAACAAATGGACGTTAGAAGAATCCCGGTCCAGTTCCAGCCAAGAGGTGGGGCAAGAACGCGATGAAAGTCAGCATCAGGAAGAGGCAGCGTAATCTTGCCGATAGGAACCGTGATGGAAAGACAGCGAAGACTTCAAGTTAGCGGCTTGCATCTTACCTTCCCTTTTCAGAAGCAACTCAATGGTTCACCAATGTTTCCGCCCTTCTTCTAGTTTCCCTATCAGCCTACCTCGGCTTTTTCGCAGCCTGGTAACATAGTGGGTTCGTATCCTGGCTGAGGGAAAACATGATATAACCATAAAGTTATTATACCCAGCGGAAATATAACAAGGAAACTATTTTCTTTGCGCTGGAACTTCGTTGGGAACCGAAGCTCTACTCAACTGTCAAATTAACCCTCGGAATAATTTCTGCAGTAGTGCCTTTTTCTGGGCCACTTTTCCGCTTAGCAATGCAAGTTCATTCGAGAAACTCCATAGCGGACGTTGTTCCTAGACGGTGATTAATTGCGAACATTCCGTTGAATTTCTTTCGATTTCATCCCTTTCTGCCATTCATCTTTCTCTTCTCTTTCTCTCATCTTCCTTCTTTGATTTTGAGATTGTCGGGCGCGCATGAGGAGTTGGGAGAAATAGATATTGAAGAATGATTTTTGCTCTTCTACTTCTTAGATATTTAGATATTCTCATAGGTGCGATGCATTAATTTTAAGTTCATCTTGTGCGAATTACGCCTTTAAAACTAGAAAAATTGTGCCCCGAGAGAGAAGTCTGACTGGTGGAATTCTCACAGAAACGTATTTCATGATCTTGCTGCACCGGTCTAAGACTTAAAAGCCGCTTAATGGGTTGCAAGGATGTTATCTTTCAAATAAGACATGCACATTTCGTTTCTACCGTTTTAGATCGGACATTGAATGACATTTCTTATTTTGCATACTCTTATTAGATAGTGGTCTATGCCATTATTACTTCTATCACGTCAAGTCTTCTCATTCAATCAGACTTCACTCACGTCTTAGGCTCCGACTTATATTTGAGGGAATTTAAACTTTATTATTAATATTGTTATAAATATGTAGTTCACTACGTAAGGTGGTGTTCATCAGACGCACATGCACGTTTGATATGGTCAAAGCTTGCAATTATTGCAGAGAAAAATTACTTAACTGCTTTCATAACGCGTAATAACAAATTGCATCAATGTGGATTTATTGCATTTTATGGGTTAAGTTCGATTTTTAGGAAAAAGTCGCTTTGATTTTGATATCTAGGAGCAACATCAGGTCTCTCTTCATCTCTGTGTACTTCTTTCCTCCCTTCATACTATCCTTTTCCTGCCCTTTCCACGTTTGCCTAACATTTTCCCCTCGCTCGAGCCAGGCCAAAACTCGAAACTTAGACCAACAAGGTTAGACATAGAAAACGAACATGACGTAGAAGAAGATAGCTTAGGTCCAGGCATACTGGACGATGAAATAGAAAGGGCATTAAAGGAGATGAAAGTAAATAAGGCCGTGGGGGTATACAACATTCCTGTGGAACTGTTGAAATGTTTAGGAAATTGTGGGAAGAAGACTCTATAAGGACTGATTCGTAGTATCCATGAGGAAGGAATCTGGCCGGAAGATTTTGTGAGATCAGTGTTAGTTCCTATTCCGAAAAAGATAATGGCTACATCATGTGAGGATTACCGAACAATAAGCTTAATAAAACACGCAGCTAAAGTTATCTCAGGATCATCAACAAAAGGATAGAGAGTAAGGCAAATGATTACTTAGGGGATGATCAGTTTGGCTTTAGAAAGGGGAGAGGTACGCGCGATGTCATTGCAATAGTGAGATCGCTAATCGAGAAAATATAATACAATCAGGACGTATTTGCCTGTTTCGTAGATTTCGAAAAAGCCTTTTATAGAGTGCATTGGGAAAAATTAATGGGTGTATTGCAGAAAATAGGAATAGATTGGAGGGACAGGAGACTGATCCGCAACCTGAACATGTTTCAGACTGCTCAGGTGCGAGTGGGGAACGGAGAGTCCGGCGCTTTATAAGATCGCAGATTTCAGTGTAAAGTATATTTTCTCGATAGCTCAAGTGGTTAGAGCATCCACCCGGCAAGTGGAGAGATCCGGTGTTCAAGTCCCGGTCGAGGAAAGTATTTTTACATTAGTGGTCTTCTTGATTCCGCCTTCCCCATCTCTCCTGTGTTCGTCCTTTATGTGTTTCTTTCCGCTTTCCTTATATCTATTTCTATGTGAATGAATATTTGTTCGCCGTATGACGGGATTTCGTGTTTGAATGTATATATAACCCTTAACCGCAATCTTTAATTCCCCTCCCAGCATTCCCTGAGGCTTCCCCTCTGTTTTCCCCTCCCCAGACGCCATACTTCCCCCAAAGAACTTTCGGTCTGACTTGAAGAAGGCCTTGGAATAGGCCGAAAGTTCAAACAATCTACAATTTGAGTGTCCTTTTACGTGTTGTCTATTTTATTTTGTGTTCAGTTGTGCCGTCCAAATGTTATATTGCTCTCGTGAGTGGTTCCACATCATCGGTATATATATATATATATATATATATATGTATATACCGATGTTGTGGAAACACTCACGAGAGCCAGGGAATGCTGGGAGGGGAATTAAAGATGGCGGTTAAGGGTGAGAATTTTATAAGCTCGAAAAGCAAGTTTATACGTGGATTTGCGAGTTGGATGTCCTTTGGTTGGAAATTATGTTGGCACATGGGGGCCGAGTTTTTGGACTTGACACCGGTGCTCAGGCCATGCCCCGCTCCCTTGAACCGCTCCGGGATCCACTACAACCCTAAGGCGTCGTTCCGGGTGGCTCTTAGGATCATCGAGTATTGTAGATATTTTTAGGCAAATATGTAGGTTAGGTAGTGGAGTAAATTGCCTTGATAACAATAATTTAAAGTGTAGGTCAATTAGAGGGTCTCAAAAAACTAGGTCCCCAAAAGGGAATTTTCCAAGTACTTATACCGCTAATCCCCTCCCATGGACTACAACCTTGTCGTGGTGGAAGGGCTTGTGTGTTCCGATGACCCCTAGAGCTGTGCTGGCGGGAGTAATAATAATTACTCCTGGAAGGGTCACCCATGCCAGATAGGTCGAAGGTTAGGAGCCAGACGAAAGGTAGTCCACGCAGCGTCTGTTCCTCAGTGAGGCGGCTGCAATGGCGTCTGACCCCAGAGGGGCGGCCATTAAGTGATGGTGTCACGTTAAAAACACTATTGAGAAAGGCAACGGGAAACCACCTCAATTATCATTCCCAAGAAAATAATGATGGACGCAAAAGAGAAATTGAGTCCTGGCAACTCCGGGACTCGGCCCAAGGGGCCGTGTGTCGTGCTCGGCAGCGGGGGAGGCAAGGCTTCGGCGGTCGTCATCCCACGAAATCCTTGCAGGCAAGAAATAACTGCAGCAGGACAGAAGACTCAGAAGAAGGCGAAAGTAGTTACAATAGGAACCTGGTACGTCAGGACAATGTTGAGGAAGGGCAAATTAGAAAATATTAAGCGAGAGATGGAAAGAGGTAATATAGATGTTCAAGGTCTCTGCGAGGTGAGATGAAAGGATAGCGGGGATTACTGGAGTGACAATTATAGAGTGATATACAGCGGCGGGGACGAGAGCCGACGAGGGGTTGCCGTAATTTTAAATAAAGGGGTTGGAAGAAGCGTAGTCAACATAGAGCAAGCGACAGAGAATTTTACTCGTAGAGATTAAAGCAGAGCCGACGAACTTGGTCATTGTTCAGGTATACATGCCACCGAGCAACCACAAGGAGGAAGAAGTTGATAGAATGTATGATGAATTAGAGGATATCATCGCGAGTGTTCCTGCAGGGAAACATTTGGTAATGATGGGAGATTGGAATGCGACGGTAGGCGAAGGAAGAGATGGTGGTGAGGTGGGGGACTATGGGTTAGGCACGAGGAATGAACGCGGGGAGAAAGCAATTGAATTCTGCAGGAGACAGGGGTTAGTCATCACTAACACATGGTTTAGACACCACAAAAGGCGTAGGTATACATGGAAAATGCCAGGTGACTCAGAAAGGTATCAGTTAGATTATATTATGGTTAGGCACAGGTTTAGGAACAGTGTGATAAATTCGCACAGTTTCCCAGGAACGGATGCGGACTCTGACCACAATTTAGTTGTTATGAAATGTAATGTTCGTTTCAAGAAGATAAGGCAAGGGCGGCGGGTTAAAAAATGGAATTTAGAAGCAGTAAATGAATTAACGAGGAAGGAGTATCAGGAGGCTGTAGAGAAAATGATGGATGACGATAAAGAACTGAGTGCTATCGAAGAAAAATGGGAATGTATCAAGAAAGGGATATTGGAAGCCGCTAAAGACACTATAGGAACCGTTAACGGGAAAAGGATAAGGAAACCATGGGTAACGGATGAGATGATTGCGAAGATGGATGAGAGAAGAAGATGGAAAAATGTAAACACAGAGTTAGGCAAAATGAAGTACAAAGAGTTAAACAATAAATTGAGAAGGGCCACAAATAAAGCAAAAGAAGAATGGTGGAAAACGCAATGCGAGGATATGGAAAGTTTACAGAAGAAGGGTGAAATTGGTGCTCTATACAGCAAGGTTAAGCTATTATCGGGAAGTAAAAAGGCAAGAGCTGTGCTAACAGTTAAAGATAAATGGGGTAAGATAATAGTTGAACCAGGAAAAATCCAAGAGAGATGGAAGGAATATATAGAAACACTGTATGGTAAAGAACTTAGGCCGACAAGGTTAGACATAGAAAAGGAACATGAGGTAGAAGAAGATAGCTTAGGTCCAGGCATACTCGACGATGAAATAGAAAGGGCATTAAAGGAGATGAAAGCAAATAAGGCTGTGGGGGTGGACAATATTCCTGTAGAAATGTTGAAATGGTTAGGGAAAGGTGGGAAAAAGGCCATATATGGACTGATTCGTAGTATCTATGAGGAAGGAATCTGGCCGGAAGATTTTGTGAGATCGGTGTTAGTTCCTATTCCAAAAAAGGCAAAGGCTTCGTCATGTGAGGATTACAGAACAATAAGTTTGATATCCCACGCAGCTAAAGTTATTCTCAGGATCATCAACAAAAGGATAGAGAGTAAGGCAAATGATTACTTAGGGGATGATCAGTTTGGGTTCAGGAAAGGAAGAGGTACGCGTGATGCCATTGCAGTAATGAGATCACTAGTCGAGAGGAATATAGAATACAATCAGGACGTTTTTGCCTGTTTTGTAGATTTCGAAAAAGCGTTTGATAGAGTGAATTGGGAAAAATTAATGCGTGTATTGCAGAAAATAGGAATGGATTGGAGGGACAGGAGACTGATCCGCAACCTGTACATGTCTCAGACTGCTCAGGTGCGAGTGGGGAACGGAGAGTCTGGATGGGCAGTGTTAGGAAGAGGTGTAAGGCAGGGTTGCCCATTGTCACCGGTACTGTTCAACGTATATGTAGAGGAAATGATTAAAGAGGCATGGGAAGAACTGGAGGTAGGAATGAAAGTCGGAGGGGAACTCGTAAAATCGGTTAGGTTTGCTGATGACCAAGCATTAGTTGCTCAGTCAGCCAAGGGGTTGCAAGCATTGTTGAGTGAATTGGAGGTTCAGTGCCATAAATATGGGATGAGAATCAATATTAATAAAACAAAGGTTATGCGATTTTCCAGAAAGAAAAAGGCTAAGCTAAATATTAAAATAGGCGGGGAAAAAATACAGCAGGTAGAGCAGTTTACATATCTCGGAAGTGTTTTGGACCAATACGGTCAAAGTGGTAGGGACGTAAGGAGAAGAATTGCGTTAGGCAAGGAGGCTTTCTCAAGGAGGAGGGAGTTGATGACGGGGACGTTGAGTAGGGATGTTAAGACAAGACTCGTAAAAACTCTGATATGGAGCGTAGCTATGTACGGCGCGGAAACGTGGTCGCTGAAGCAGGAGGATAGACGTAGATTGGAGGCTTTTGAAATGTGGGTGTGGAGAAGAATGGAGAAGGTGAAATGGACCGAAAGGAAAACAAATGAGGAAGTACTGGAAATGGTGGGTGAGGAGAGGGGTTTGTTGAGAGAAATCCTATGGAGGCAGGAAAAATGGATGAAAGGCGTATTGAGCGGTAGTGGAATGTTGAAGAGGGTAATAGAGGGGAGAATGTTGGGCAAGCGAGGTAAGGGTAGGAACAGGATAGGGATGTTGGACGGGATGAAGGGAGGAAAGAAGTACACCGAGATGAAGAGGGACCTGATATAGATTAGTTTGCTAGGTGGGGAGTCAGAAAATGTTTATTTGATAGTTGTGTCCATCCAAAAACCTACCTTAACCGGTAGATTACCTAATAATAATACCGCTAATGAGACAAAAGAAATAATTACTTATCAGAATATCGACCAATCGAGTATAAAGACACCTAAAAGACAAAATTACATCCCAATAAATAACACAGCAAGGCACGCAAAGAATGTTTTAGACGAGTTAATAATTTCTGTAGTAGTAGTTAACTGTCGAAGTTTAAAATATAAAATACCGGAATTTCACCATCTCATTCATAGCACAGAGTCGGATATAATTATAGGAACTGAAAGTTGGTTAACAGATGACATCGCAGGCAGCGATATATTTCCAAAGTCCTTTACAATATATAGAAACGACAGAAAGAATAAAGCCGGAGGATGAGTGTTTATTGCGGTTAAAAACTCTAGCGTCCGTAGAGCCGAATTATTTCCTGATAGCTGTATAGAAAGAGTTTGGACCTCAGTGAAAACACCCAGATTGAAAAGAATATATATCCGTGCGTATTATAGACTGCCGCACGCTAGCATTAACTCAATACCAGATTTACAAAGGTAGATAAAAAACTATAAATCCCTCAACAATATCGGTGGCGATTTTCATGTTCCCACAATGGATTGGGATTCGTACAGTTTTAAAAATGGAGGCACAGAGGATTTACGACAGTCCCTCTTATTTACGTTCACCTCGAATTCCCTACATGAATTAGTCACTTTACCAACAAGGGAAAGAACATTATTGATCTATTAGCTACAAACATTTCCGAAAAAGTCTTACATATAGAAGTTGTTGATGGAATCAATGATCACAGGGCTGAAGAAGATAAATTTTCTATAAGCGTAGAAAAAGTTTACAAACCTAAGGGAATGGTTTATTTATTCAATAAAGATGACTATGATGGCTAAAAATGTGAGGTTACACGTTCCTTCCTTAGATTTGACGAATCAAGTAAAACTATTAGTATTGAGAGTACTTGGAATAATTGTCTTGCGATAAAACGTTCAGAAATACAGAGATTTATACCTAGTGAACATATAAAAGAGAATAAGGAACCCCGATGGTACAACTCTGAAATGCGGAAATCTCTAAGGTGGCAAGGGGTGTGCCATGCCAGAAAGATAAACGCGGTTAAAGATTTCTCCCCTGATAAAATCAACGACACCATACAGAACTAAAAAGTACCTAGGTCCACTGCCAAGAAGACCTTCCGGAAGGTGTTAAAGAAATTCAAAATAAAAAATTATGCTGGAATTTAAAAGATAACCCAAAGATGCTTTGGTCCTACGTTAGGGAAGAGCAGGGAATGAAGTCCAACGTAGACTAATTGAATAGCGAAAAGGGGGATAAAGTAACGAGTGGTTTAGATAAGTCCAACGTATTAAACTCATTCTTTCAGAGTGTTTTCCACATATGTTCACAGAATATACTCGAGAACCTTCCGAAAGCATTGCAGCAATCAATCCAAGCAATCGATTTTTCCACCCACGGATTAGAGTTATTCCTTACAGACATCGACCCCAACAAATCTCCGGGACCTGATGGGATAGCGGTGCGCGTGTACAAAAAACTGTCGCCTGAAATGGCTCGTTATCGTGATATAATATTTGAGAAATCATTATCATTCAAGAAATCAATGTTGGATTCTTGTCGTCCTGGCGTATATCAGGCGGCGGGGTACCCCAGGTGACGCATGCGGTGAAGGCGGCCGTCAGTAATACGGGTTGCTCAAAGCTACGCATTGTGGCTCATGTGGGAACAAACGACGCCCCAGAACGTGGATCTCAAGAGATCCTGCGCTCTTTTAAGGAGATGCACTCGGAGGTGAAACGGGTCGAGGCGGAGTTGAAGGTCCCAATTAAATTAAATATTTGTAGTATTGTGCCACGTACTAACCGCGGAAGGCTCGTTTGGAGCCGAATAGAGGGTTTAAACGAGAGATTGTTGGGATTCTGTCGGAAATCAGAGCGGAATTTGTTGATCTTGAGGCCAGTCTTCTCATCGTGTCGGGTACCCCTTAATCGCTCCGGGGTCCATTATACTGCCGTGGCATCACAGTGTGTAGCGCGTAGGTTACACAAACACGTTTCTAGGGTTTAGCATAGTTGGAAGGCAAGAACGCAGGTCATATGTTGGGATAAATAAAGTAGAATCCAGCGTTTTTTGTCACTTGAGATCAGGTTACGATAGAAGACGCGAAGGACTCATAGAAGTGTCAAAATGTTTTTCCAATTCACCTTGGCAAGTCTCGCTGCGGGAAGGGCATTCATCACCCGGCCGCGGTCGACGGGTTTAGCATGTCCAAATGCGGTCAAGTACGGGCGTTTTCATGGCGGGATTAAGCCTCCGCCGCCTCCGTTAGAAGGGAGGAGGGAAAATGGAAAGTATTCCAATTTCGTTGAGTCAGGCCTTTATCATCCTTTGCAAGACGGGTGAGGTGGTCTGGAATCAAAAAATGGCCTCTTTTGGTGTGGCGGAGAGACAAACGATTGCTTGTCGTGTGTTGGGGAAGAGAGAGGGAATGCGTGCTTCGTCAGGAATGCATTGACATTGAATCGAGCGCCAGAGCGGGGAAGACAAATGATTGCGGGAAAAGGTTAAGCGTGCCTTGTTTCCTTGGTGATGCGCAGGGTTTGGATGGGGAGAGAAGGGTTGGCGAGGGAGGGGGCGGACGGCACGTCGCGAGTTGCAGGGAAGGTGGGAAATGTGTGAGAGAGGGAGAGCTACCCGTTTGGTTCGTATAGTTGGACGATATCTACATATGCACACTTGATAGGGGAAATGAGAAATCCTACCAACGTGAGACATAAATCCAGAGGAAACATGCAAGTACCACATATGTGTATGTATTATGTATGTATGATGTCAGGACAAAAATAATAAAGGCAGAGCATGAAAATGTTTGGATCGGAAACTTGTCCAAAGATGAAAATGTTGAACATGGTTGGGGACTAATAAAAATTGGCAATTTTCTACAAAAGAAAATTTTTTAATTCGGCCGTTTTCGATGTAACTACATCATTTTCTGGAGGAGATGTAGGTACATCGAAACCGGTCGTATTAAAAATTTTATTTTGTGGAAAATTGCCAATTTTTGTTAACCATGATATTCCACCATATCACGCCTGAAACGACTCTTTTTATGGTTGGGGACATTTGAGATATGGCAATGGTGAAGAATGGGAAATTCAATTTGAAGAGAGAAGAAAACGAAATGGTAAACATATATAGAGACTTTGCAAATATAGTATGCTATGGAGTGCCCGAAGAAGGCAGAGGAAGTAGGTGGATGAAATATTAAGAGGTAGATTGGGGTGAGTGAGGGTATGAGTGAACATGAGGTGACTTGAAAGTTGAAAGGAAGTGGAGGAGGAGATAATATCCGGCAATTTGGGGGAATTGCACGCGTAATGTAATTCATAATAGTGGTTAGAATCTGTCGAAACTAATATTTAACGAGGCCCTATAAACTACAAATAGTGATACAGAATGTGTACCCATAATATCATATTTTGAATGGCTAAATCTTAAATAATATTGAAGCGTCCAACAGGAAGAGAATATTGTGTGTGGTGGAATGAGAGCAGATAGAGGTTTGTATGATTGAATAGGAAGTAATGTAAAACAAAGAGGAGAAATTCTGTAAAAACTAAAATACATAATACTTTTCAGGAACCATCGAAACCCTATTTCAATTGGTTAATTACTAAACGTTGAGGAATATTTGGCATGACGTCATATGTATAACGATACACCATACGTTGACCATTCTCTCCTTAGAGCTGATCAAGCAACGATTTGAATTAAATTACGATAGGGTTTTTAGAAGAGGGAAAGGGTTAAGGAATAGAAGGAATAGCGAAGAAGGCTTTCTACGAGAAAAAACAACCATTAACAGAAAGTAGTTCTACGATAGATATAAGGAAACGATTAATGAAAAAGAGCACTCGGGGCTAAGTCCTCGTCTCTATTGAAAAGCGAACTCCTCGCAAGGGGAGCAATATGTGTGTGGTGGCATTGAATTGTGTGCGAGTAGGCGGAGAGAGAGCGGAGTGGGGAATTGAAGAAGAGATAGAATAATGGACTGACGATATTTCAATTTCGGCCGAAAACCAGGAAAGAGAATAGCTCCAGGATTGGAGGAAGAATTCCTGAGCTGGGCCAAGGATGAGGCAGGGGAGGTGCAAGGAGCCCGGAAGGGTATAAAGAGATTGGCGGTTTGGAAGAGGATATGCAATTGAAAGCTGCTGCAGGCGCATCCTTGGATAGATAGCGACGGGAGTGAGTTCGCGTGGAAGGGTTAAGGGGGAGAGGGCACCGAGAGGGGTCAAGTGGGTGTGGGCGTCAGGGGAGAGCGATAATTTTCATGTGACTCTTCTCAGTTTTCCTTCGTTATCTTTGCACCGCAGGGCGCTCCGCGCGGGTGGCGAAGGGGGAGGAAAAGGCTTCCCCCGCCCTCTCCGCTCCTCTTCCGCGCACCGGAAGGGGTGCCAACCGTATCGTTTCACGCCGCCAGAGCATTGAACCAAGATGTGATACGCTTTTGAAATTTGCCCCATGTGTGGGAGGAGTAAGGAAAAGTGTATTGTATTGAAAGGAAATAATTTCGTTAAATACAAGTTATGAGTTAGCGTGAAAGCATTTTTACAGTTATAGAAAATCCTTCGTTCCTGCTTCAGTGATCAAGTTTCCGAGCCATAAAAAACTACGATGTACTCGTATTAAAGTTTTAACTAGTCCTTTCATTCACTTACCTCTCTAGGTTAGTTGAACACGCCGATTTTAGAATCCACTGTACTTCTACGTCGGTTCCGGTTTATCGAAAAAAATGATGCTTCATTAATTAAAACGCTAACTTAAATTCCCACAGTATAAAATTTCAATAGTTAACTTTGGTTATTAGGAATGAAAAAGATGGTTCGATAACACGAGTGAATCCTTTGCCATTTTTGATCAATCCGATATACCATGGTCGAGAATTTGAGTAATATATTGTGAACTGCTTTAATCATAAGGCCATCAAAGAAATTAATCTGAAAGGCCTGTTTATCTTCAGAGTGAGGTACGATATATCGTCTTTCTAATCGCATGGCATTTTAACCACATAGCCAGGAATTAGAATCCGTCGCAATGAAATTCCTTTTGTTCTTCTGCGTCCTGATTTGGTGGATATAGTTGATTTTCAAGAGTGACTAAATATATATTGGTGATAAGTATTCAATCTCCTTCCCAATTTCGGCTAAGCAAATTAAATATTATCGTAATACGCGTGACCATTCAACTTACGGCAGCCGAAATCGAAGCGAATAACTTTTTTAAATGGGCAATATACTTCTCCACTAATATTAAGATCCATCGAATTCCACGCTATTTTTCCGTGAGTTTTAAGCTTATTCGAAAAATGGGCTCCAAATACAAAAGGAAAGACAATGCGTTGTAATTAAGCTCTGGCTCTAGGTAAACATTAATTTGCCGTTTTGTGCTTGATGAAAAAAAATAAATTTATGCCTCATTTATGCAACCCCAATTTGCAACCGCCTCCGATGTAAAACATGTCTGCTGATCAGATCTGCTCCCCTCTCCCTACATCCCTTCATTGTTTCATCATCCTGTTCCTACGCTAATTGCCTCTCGAAAAACATTAGCTATCTTTTGTCATGCAAAAAATACACTTAGTTTGCATTGGTGATTACATTACCCTCTTAGCCATTTGAATAAATAACACAGGCCTACAAAATTTTTTTTTTTTGGTGCCGGGAATCTTTGTGCTGATTTTAACTATATTTGTAGAGCTGAATCCAAATATGAAATCCGTTTTTATTTAAAAGCTCTACTTTTTTAGATATGGCACACCTTACGATTAGTTGTTTTAATATTCGATATATTCCGGAAAATAATTTTCAAAGTTAAATAAATCTATAAGTATGCATGGGAATATATGGTAAAAGAAAATAGGAAAAATATTACAGACTTTGTGAAACGTGCATACTTGGGATATTTTGGTGTTAAGCTTGGTGACCAAGATAAAACATGGGCACCGCATTTTGTGTGTAAAACATGTACTGAACATCTGCGGCAATGGACAACAGGACAAAGGAAAAGTCTAAAATTTGATGTGATAATGGTGTGGATAGAACCTGTGAACCATAGTGACGACTGTTATTTTTGCATAGTAAATGTTTCGGGAATTGATCGAAAAAATCGCCACAAGTGGACATATCCAGATTTGCCTTCAGCTAGACGCCCGGTACCCCATTCAGAAGAAATACCGATCCCAATATTTCGAACGTTACCAGATATACTACCTTAAACAAAAAGTTCCCGGAATAACCACCGTTTGGCGCTCCCATCGTTCCGATTTGAGTTCTGTTTTTTTGTTAAATTGGTACATCTGTTGTTGATATTCCCTTTAAATCTTAGTGTCATAACTTGACATTTGCAAAAGTTACGAAGCCTGAAGTACATCTATCTCTGTGTGTGTTGGCGATTTTTTACAATTGCAGAAATGGATATAAATTTGCAACAACGAACTTGTATTAAATTTTGCGTAAAAAACGGATTTAGTGGCGCACGGACGTTGGAAAAGTGTTTCGGCAACGATTCTCTAAAAAAAAACGGTCGTTTACCAGTGGCACGAGCGGTTCAGAAGTGGTCGTGAGTCAATCGAAGATGATGAACGCAGTGGCAGACCATCGACATCGAAAGTCGGTGAAAAAATTGATAAAGTAAAAGAAATGTTGGTCAATAACCGCAAATTAACCATCAGAGAAATAGCGGAGGACTTGAACATTGCCTATGGATCCGCCCAAGACATTGTGGTTAATGATTTGGGTTTCCGTCGTGTAGCAGCAAAGTTGGTGCCAAAAGACCTCAATTTCATGCAAAAAAGAGACCGTGTTGACGTCGCAAAAGACATGATTTGCGAGGCTGAATCCGATCCCACATTCATCAAAAGGATCATTACTGGAGACGAGACGTGGGTTTATGAGTACGACACGCAATCCAGACATCAGGCAAGTGAATGGCGTTCACCAAATGAGCCGAGACCAAAAAAACCACGTCGTTTTCAGTCAAAAAAGAAGGCAATGCTGACGGTTTTCATGGATTACAACGGTGTAGTGCATCATGAATTTTTGCCAGAAGGCCAGACAGTAAACAAAGAGTATTATTTGGGCGTTATGAGACGTTTGCGTGAAGCAATTCGCCGAAAGAGACCAGAAATCGTCGCACAGTGCTATCATTATTCGTAATTTTTTGACGAAAAATGCAACAAATACCATCCAACAGCCACCGAATTCACCTGATTTGGCTCCCTGTGACTTCTTACTGTTCAATCGAGTTAAAAAAACCATTACGGGGAACGCGTTTTAGCAGCCGAGAGGAAGTAATGGAAAAATCGCAGGAAGCACTGATGGACATACCGAAAACCAAATATAAAAAATGTTTCGAGGATTGGATCAAGCGCTGGCATTAGTGTGTTGCAGTCGATGGGGATTACTTTGAAGAGGACAATATAGATTTAGATGAATAAACTTGTATTTTTAATTTTCTGAATAAATTCCGGGAACTTTTTGATCAAGGTAGTATCTAAGGAAGAATTTGAGTTATTTGAAAAGATTTCTCATTCTATTGACGATAGTGGCAGTCACTACGAGGGGGTATCAACAATTCCTCAACTATATAGTCAAGATGAACTAAGCGATCTTGCTAGAGAACTGAACTTATCGAAGGAAGTATCCGAACTACTAACATCAAGACTGCATGAAAAGAATTTAATGCAACCCGGTACAAAAATAAGTTTTTATCGCACAAGGGAAAAGGATATGCTACTCTTCTTTACTCAGGAAGACAATCTTACATTTTGTTTAGACGTTATGGGTCTTTTGGAAAAAATGGGACTACTATCACAATATGATGCTAGTGATTGGCGTTTGTTTATTGATAGCTCCAAGCGTAGTTTAAAATGTGTACTTCTTCACAATGGTAACAGGTTTGGCGCAATACCAATCGCTCATTCAACTGAAATGAAAGAAGAATACGATACAATAGCATTGGTCTTACAGAAGATAAAATACCAGGAACATCGCTGGGTGATTTGTGTAGATTTAAAAATGGTGAACTTTCTTCTTGGGCAGCGAAGTGGCTACACAAAATATCCTTGTTTCTTGTGCCTCTGGGATAGCAGGGACAGACAAAACCACTGGATTAAGAAGGAGTGGCCTAAGAGAGAAAACTTGGTTGTTGGGAAAGAAAACATCATTGCTGAATCTTTAGTTGAAAGAGAGAAACTCATCTTACCGCCTCTACATATTAAACTAAGCCTAATGAAGCAATTTGTAAAGGCTCTTGACAAGGATGGACCATGCTTCGGCTACTTAAGACTAAAGATGCCCCATATAAGTATTGAAAAACTTAAAGCTGGTATATCTGAGGGGCCACAAATCAGACAACTTACAAAGGATCCTGCTTTTGTCGAGTCAATGAATGAGATTGAAAAAATTAGTTGGATGTCATTTGTTGAGGTCATAAAAATTTTCTAGGAAATCACAAAAGTGAAAATGATATTGAGCTGGTAAACATTATGCTCAGTAACTTCAAATCACTTGGATGTAATATGAGCATAAAAGTTCACTACCTACACAGCCACTTAGACAATTTTCTTGGAAATTTAGGAGACACAAGTGAAGAAAAAGGTGAAAGATTTCACCAGGATATAAAAACAATGGAAGCTCGCTACCAAGGAAGATGGGATAACCATATGATGGCAGATTACTGCTGGTGCTTAAAACGAGACTGTTTGAACAAAGTGCACTCAAGAAAATTGCGCAAAAGAAGCTTCCGATGTGTTGAGTGATGTTTTTAGGTATTTTTTTCTTTTAAATTTGTTTTATTACAGTAAAAAATTTTAGTATTTGTGTTCAATTGTATTGTAAAATTCTGTTGTGTTTGTGGGTGAATTAACAGCCCTAGAAATAAATCAAGTCTTTATTTTTAGTGGGTTTTATTATTAATATGATATTCCCATATCATCATGTAGAAGATTTTTTTACGTAAGTAACAACATATCTATATCTTGAAAACTATAGCTGATAGGAAAAAACTAGTGTCATAATTGGATTCAGCACCCCAATTGTTCTTTAAATCAGCATTATAAGCTCTGGCACCAAAACCACAGTTGGCCTGTGTTATTAATATAATATTCCCATTTCATCATGTAGAAGATTTTTTACGTAAATAACAACATATCTATATCTTGAAAACTATAGCTGATAGGAAAAAACTAGTGTCATAATTGGATTCAGCACCCCAATTGTTCTTTAAATCAGCATTATAAGCTCTGGCACCAAAACCACAGTTGGCCTGTGTTATTAATATAATATTCCCATTTCATCATGTAGAAGATTTTTTACGTAAATAACAACATATCTATATCTTGAAAACTATAGCTGATAGGAAAAAACTAGTGTCATAATTGGATTCAGCACCCCAATTGTTCTTTAAATCAACCTTAAAAGCACTGGCACCAAAACCACTGTTGGACTGTGTAATCACCGCTACTCCTGAAGTTCTGCCTCACTCTCTCCTCTTCCTTTCACTTCAAACGCAATTTTATGGAGATATTGGGTGTCACAAAGACAGAGTCGTGTTATCCAGCGACAGAGATGCAATTCAGAATTGGTGCGACACATGGTAATTCTGAAATAATTTTTTTAATGTGTAGTAATACATTTTTTGGAAAAGAGTAATTCCCTCTCTTATAGTTACAAAGATAAACAAACCAAAATCGCGAGGGTAGATTCCTTTAAATACTTGGGTGTAACAATTACTCACCATCTGTCCTGGAGAAAACACACACGAGAAATATGCGGTCGTGCTAATAAAAAATTGGGATATGTGAAAAGAGTGCTAGGTAAATGACTGCTAGGACAAAAAAGTGAAGAAACGATGTTTCCTTGCCTTGGCCAGGCTCCACCTAGAGTGTGCTGCCAGTATACTATATGGGATCCTTAAGTTATAAATTTGATTTCGGAATTAGATCGAGTTCAGCGGAGGGGGGCTAGATTTGTCAAACATTGTTATGACCAACGCAGCAGCGTATCCACTTTGCTAGACAATTTAGGATGGGATTCTCTTACACAGCGGCGTTTACAATATAGATTAAACTTATTGAAAACATTTAAAGATGGGCCCTTTTCCGATAACATCAAGGATATAATACGAACCCCAACGTATTACGGTCGGGTTGATCACGAATTTCAGATTATAAGTATAGACTGAAAGACTGAAAAGCTTAAAATATCATTTTTTCGGGTTCCTCAGGTGACGAAGGCGATCGAGGCGGCGGTCAAGGGCACGAAGTGCTCTCGGCTGCAGGTCGTGGCCCATGTGGGCACCAACGACGTCACGGACCGTGGATCCGAGGAGGTCTTCCGTTCCCTTAAGGAACTGAGCTCCGAGGTAAAGCGATTTCAGGGCGTCCAGGGTGTGCGGATGGGTTTGACGATCTGCAGTATTGTTCCGAGGGAGGATCGCGGGTCTCTGGTTTGGAGTCGAGTGAGAGGCATAGACCAGAGACTTTGAACGTTTCCGCTCGGACATAAGAGCCTCCTTCGTTGACCTAAGGCCAGCCCTCCAATCGTGCAGGACTCCCCTGAACCGATCTGAAGTCCATTACACGGCGGAGTCGGCGAGTAAGGTAGCGGATAGAATACTCGACCACTGTAGGCCTTATTTAGGATAGAGGGTAGGTCATTTTGTGGGTGGGTAACCTCTGGGGCTAGCGAAGATAATATAATTATTAAACATGTATAAGTAACCGATAACCCTGGAATTGACGTAGAAAGACATTTGACATGCACTTTCCACAAACGCGTGGTAAATTACGGTGAGACACAAACAAGGGCGTTATTCAAGAGAAAAATATTCTTAATATACTTGTATTCAATTGCAGGAGCCTCAAAAATAAATTGGCGGATATCGAGCACATAATCCAATGTCATTCTGCTGACATAGTATTTGGCACAGAGAGTTGGCTTTCTAATGACATCAATGACCAAGAAATTTTCCCAATAAATTTTACAGTTTACCGACACGATAGAGGTACAAGACCCGGGAGAGGAGTTTTCGTGGCTGTGATAAGTAATCTTGAAAGCAGACAACTTGCATTTGAAAATACGAGGCGTGTTCATAAAGTAAGGCCCTTTGGTCACAGGAAAAAATATACTCATATGAAACGCATTTTATTGGCACTTTCAGTTAGCTACAAACCTACTTCACTTATCTACATAATTTCCGTCCACTTCTAAGCATTTTTCGTACCGCTGCACCAGCTTCTTTAACCCCTCTGCATAGAAACTCGCCGCCTGAGGGTTGAACCAATCGACAACGCCATTCTTGAGTTCCTCTTCGGTTTCGAAACGTTGTCCACCGAACCACTGTTTCAAGTACAAGAAGAGGAAGTAGTCGCTGGATGTAAGGTCAGGACTGTACGGTGGGTGGTTTAAAGAGTTCCCAACGACCCAAAAATTCTCGTCCACTGGACATTCTTTGCTCTTTGTGGTGGTCGGTGAGCATTTTCGGTACCCACCTTGCACGCAATGTGTGGTATCCGAGGTTTTCCGTTACAATATTGTAGGCAGTAGTGCGTCCAAGTTGAGGAAATTGTTCAGCCAGGCCAATAATTGTCATTCGACGATCACATCGCAGTTTTTGTTCCACTTGCGAAACAATTTCATCGGTCAGAATACTGTGCCTACCACTTCGCTCTTCGTCATGGACAGTTGTTCGTCCATTTTTAAAATCACAGCACCATTGTCTAACCTTTCCTTCACTTATAACTGTAGGTTTATAAACTAGGCATAATTCCCGATGAATTTCAGCAGCCGACAATCCTTTTGCGAATACAAGAATCGTATGACAGAAAGCACTTCACAGCTGGCGGGATCAACGTTTGTCGCGGACATTGTTGTTTGCATGCACGGACAAGCAAACGACTTCTGAAACAAAGCAAATGCTGCTATAGCTTCTCAATGAATCAGTAGATGGCGCTGAAGCAGTAAAACTGTGTTATGAAGCACCAATATTTAAATGTAAGCAAACGGTACTTACTTTAAGAATACTCCTCGTATTAACATAGAGAGTGTTTGGTGCATCATACTGCGATCCAATTAACCCAACATTAATTTATGCTCTTTCTATAGACCTCCAGATTCAGATTTTAAAACACTTAATACTCTCAATGAACAAATAAATAGATTTACACGCAAAAATAATAAATGCATCAATATAATTGGTGGTGACTTTAACCTCCCTGGTATCGATTGGGACAGCAATAGTGTTAAATCTCGGACCCGTGATCGCGAATCTTGCAATTTATTATTAAAATTGGTTCAAAAAATCTCGCCCCATCAAGCAATAAGCACTCCCACCCGTGGAAAGAACATATTGGACTTATTTCTTACGAACACACCGGAACGCATTAATAGTGTATCAACTGACGAGGGTATGAGTGACCATAAATCAGTTATTATCAACTTGAACGTAGAAATAAAAAAGAATGTTAAGCCAAAAGAAAAATTTATAATTGTCATAAAGCAGATTTTGAAACTCTTGCCGGCCATTTAAACTCTTCACTACACGATTTCAAAACGCGCTTAAGTCTTGCCACCGTGAAAGAAACTCGGACAGAGTTTGTAAAAATTATGCAAAAAGGAATCACAGATTTCATCCCTGTAAAATACGTTTAAGCAAATCGTGACCCCAGGTGGTACAACAAAGGCGTTAAAAAAGCCCTTCGAATACAGAGAACGTTACACTCTAAGGTAAAAGCAAGCAGGTCTGTACTCATCACCCTTGGAAAATAAACAGATTTTGGACAAGTATAGATCCTCTAAAATTGAAACCAAAATACAATTACGTAGCGCTTTATTACGAAAGTATTAGTACATTGACCCCAAAGCTTTCTGTTTTGTGTTAGGGAAGTAAATGGGGGTCAACAAACCGTGGATTGTTAAATGGATCGTAACAATATCATTCATACTGACAGGGTAAAGTCAACATTATAAACAAATTCTTCCAAAGCCTTTTCACGAACGATGTAGTAGCCACCGCGTATCTCCAAGTAACAATATATACTGAACTCATGGAAAAAATAACGGCGGAGGAGCAAGGAATTGCCAAATTGCTCAAAGATATAAAACCATACAAATCCCTGGGTCCCCAAAACATTCCAGCTAGGGTGAAAAAATATTTAGCTCCTGTCATCGCCCTGTACCTTGAATTTATATTTAACAAATCCCTCACTGAGTGCAAAGTCCCTAAGAATTGGAACACCACGCAAATAACGCCTATTTTTAAAAGTGGTGACAGGGAGAACCCCAGTAATTACAGACCGATATCTCTCAATTCTATTTATCGAGAAATTTAAGAGAACATACTTGTCAGTTCCATAATGAGACATCTTGATAACATTAACTTTTTAGATGACAATCAACACGGATTCATAAACCATAGCAACATTATCATTATAATCGCTGGTAACACAAATCTACCGTCAATTGACTGGGACGTAGCAAACTGCTTAGGAAAATCCACCAAAAACAGAGAATCATACCAAGAACTCCTTCATATATTCACAAAGCACTCCTTAGAACAAATTCTTAAATCGCCCACACGAGGCCACAGCATACTTGATATCTTCGCGACTTCTACGCCCGAAATCGTAACAAACATTGAAATGATGGACGCAATTAGTGACAGCTGGGCTATTTTTGTAGAGGTAAAACCTAAGTACGTAAATATTAACAAAGAAAAGCGTAAATTATACCTAATCAACAAGGCGAAATTTAACGAGCTACGAGAATATTTGAAAAAAGAATTGCCGGAATACAAGACAAAAACACTCACAACCGATACAGAACACAGCTGGAATTATTTCTTAAATATTTTGCGCGAAGGAATGAAGACGTTCAAAGTTTAAAAAGAGTTTAAAAAGTGAAGATATCATTTATGTGAATACATCAAAACAGAAACTTAAATAATGTCGTAGTAAAACAAAAAGTATCATGCGCACAGCCCTACGCTCTTTTAAATCTAAAATGCTAAGCGAAAAACTGGAGGAAAATCCAAAGTCATTTTGGTCTTATGCTAGGGAAATACAGGGTAAATGCCCAACTGTACATTCTTTGAAGACGGAAAACGGAGAAATTATTACAGACAGCCTGAAAAAAGCAAATATTTTAAACAAGTTTTTCCAGAGGGTCTACAATCAAGACACAGATACACCAAACGATCCTCCACACTTACCTGGGGAACACATGAGCGATATAACGCTGACCAAGAATGAAATAGAACATCTGCTATGTAGTAGTTAATAATTCAAGGAATTAGCCGAAGACATTGCCCCGTTTTTAGAAATTATGTTCCTTAAATCGATAGAAGATGGCTCACTTCCTCGCGACTGCAAGCTAGCCCAAAGACTTCCCATTTATAAAGGCATGGACAGGGATAAACCAATAGTTACCGACCCATTTCTTTGACATCGATCTCTTGTAAAATATTAGAAGACATTATTATCAGTAATATAATGAGGTTTCTTGATAGTAGGAAGATACTAAGCCACAACCAGCACGGATTTAGGAGGAACAGATCTTGAGAAACACACTTAGGTCTTTTCATTCACGACCTATTTACATCGGGAGAAAACAACACACAAGTCGACGCAGTATTCCTAGATTTCAAAAAAGCGTTCGATACATTCCCACATAATAAATTTTTACACAAATTTAGATGCTTTGGAATCAATGAGAAAATTATTAATTGGATTAGAGATTTAATAGGGCCTCTTATATTCTTAATTTACATTAATGACGTAAGCGCACACGTAAGTAGTAATCTCAGGTTATTTGCTGATGACCCGGTGGTATACAGGGAAATAAGGAGTCAACTAGATCGCGAGCTACTCTCCAGAGACTTAGACACAATCTTGGATTGGTGAAAGAAATGAGGTTTAATGCTTAGTACAGACAAATGCGCAGTTTTGAAATTTTGGAACAAAGGAAGTGGCGAACAGGAGATAAACTACGAAATAGAGGGTTCAGTACTTACTACGGCCAAACAAGTGAAATATTTGGGGGTAGTTCTAACACCACGTCTTTCATGGGGTGCACATATCAGGACATTATGCGGATCTGCTTTAAATAAACTGCGCTTCATTAAACGGGTGGTGGGGAAATGTAATGAGAAAGTTAAAGAGAGGTGTTATTTTGCTCTAGTTAGACCACGTTTGGAATATGCCGCAAGTATTTGGGATCCATCTAGCAAAAAAACTTTGATAAAGCCCGGAGAAAATCCGACAGATTTGTGAAATATATATATATATATATATATATATATATATATATATATATATATATATATGACAAGAACACAAGTGCAAAAGGTCTCTTAGGGTATTTAGGCTGGGAGCCCCTTGAAATACGAAGGGAACAAGCGAGACTTAGACTCTTGGAAAGATTCAGAACCAGCGAGTTTAACGATGACACAAAAGGATTAATAATGGCCCCACACTACTTAGGTCGATCAGACCACAAAGATAAAACAAGGGAGATAGATTCCAATATAGATAGATTCATATACTCATTCTTCCCCAGAACAATCAGAAATCATAATAGTAAGATATCGAAGTTCATTTAGAAATATTAAAAACATTTAAGTTACAAGTCGGAACAAAATTTAAAATTCAAAGATTGTGCAAGTGTTTGTTTGTTGGTAGTTTGTGGGGTTGCATGAGTGCGAAAGGGTTGACGCGAAAGGGTTTTTGCATGAATTTTTACCATATTTATTTTGTGGACTTTGAATTTGTGGCTTCTGCATGCGGTTTTTTTCTAAATTACGGGTGGTGCCCTAACACCCCCCGCCACACACCCATGTGGTGGCTTGCGGGATAGTGAGTAGATGTAGATGTACTTACTAAAATCTAGTTTATACTTTCTCGGATAAATTTCTTGCTGTATCCTAAGGTATAATTATTTGTTATAATTAAGCATATGTACTTGCATGCTTGTGGAGTGAAGGGAAGTAGATGTGTATTTGCATGCGTGTAAAATGATAGGATGTTTCTATGAATGTATGCACTTCTGTGGATTTGGGTTTGCATGTATGTGTTAGTTTTGAATGCGGTTTTTCTTTATTCCTTTTTTTGGGTGGTGACCTAACACCCCCCGCCACCCGCCCTTGCGGCGGCTTGCAGGGTTTTATGTTGATGTAGATATGGTCTTTACATGGAAGACACGAGACAAGACCAACAAATGCAAATTACATTACGTAGATAGCTCAAGTGTTTAGGGCATCTGCCTGCCACGTCGAGAGCCTTTACCCTTGTGGTCTGGATATATATTGCATATATTCAAAGACACACACACACACATATATATATATCCCGGATAAGGAAATATTTTTACTTTCGTGATCTGCTCAAAAACCGCCTTCCCCACATGCCCTATTTTCGCCTTTTATGTGTTTTCCTATCCCCTTTCCTTATACCTATTTCTGTTTGAATGAACATTTGTGCGCCGTATGGCGGGATTTTCAAGTTTGAATATATATATATATATGTATATATATATATATATATATATATATATATATATGTATATATGTATATATATATATATATATATATATATAAACACACAAACACTAACATAAAAAAAACCACACACATAGAAACATAAAAGAAGGACACTTACATTGGATATTTACGTTTCGACGGCACGGCCGTCGTCATCAGATTCTGATGACGTCGGCCGTGCCGTCGAAACGTAAATATCCAATGTAAGTGTCCTTCTTTTATGTTTCTATGTGTGTGGTTTTTTTTTTTATGTTAGTGTTTGTGTGTTTGTGCGTCGCCGGAGAGCGTCTTTTCCAAGTGTATATATATATATATATATATATATATATATATATATATATATATATATATATATATATATATATTTATATATATATATATATCCTTGTACCACAGAAGAGTCATGCACCGGCACGTAGAATCTGGATTTGTCGTAGCATCTGAGTTATTCGATCACTTTGCGGCACTTGTTTCCAGTTAATGTGCTTATCGTTTTACACGTCCATCTCCATTAGATCCTCGAGTTTTCTACAAAAAACTACCATGGAATGATGCATACTTGATCAAAATACCTTGACTGCTTTCAGCGTAAAATTCACGAAAAGTTAACGTTTTACTTATGGAAAAGCCTCCATATTAAAACGTGTGCTTGTGTGTAGGTAATCTACGAGGTCAATTCAAAAACTTCCCGGACTTATTTATTAAAAAGGTCTTCACTAACAAATTATTTCCCAGGATACCCTTCATAGTATTCTCCAACCCAACGCATAGACTTATTCCAATGGTGTTTTCACTTTTTGAAACAGCGCTGAAACGCTTCTTCCGGACTGCCTACAAGCTCCTTCGTTGAATATGTCTCCATCTTTTGAAAGGTTGGAATGGTTTGAATGGTTTGAATGGAGCAGAGTTTTTAGTTGAGGGAACAGGAAAAAGTAACATGGGACCAGGTCTGTGGAGTAAGGTGAGTGAGGAGATACAGCGGTCATGCTTTTGGAATAAAACTCACTAGTACTGAGAGACGAATGGTCCGGCTTGTTGTCGGGGTGAGTAAACCACTCCCCGCTTCTCCCAAGTTCGGGCGTTTTCGCCTGATTCTCTCTCTTAGGCGTTTCATAACCCCTAGTCAATACTTCGAGTTGACTACCCGTCACTTACGTAGGAATTCGTGAATCACAACCTTCTCTGCATCGACAACAAACAGCAAACATCACCTTGACATTCAAGCGAACTTGTCGAGCTTTCTTGGGGCGGGGGGGTTTTTCATCATTCCAATGTGAAGATTGCACTTTAGTTTCGAAGTCATATCCATAAAACCATGACTCATCATCACCCGTTATGATTCTGGACAAGAAGGTTCTTCATCCTCTGCAACTCGATCAAAGCGTTCCTGACAGATTTGAACTCTGACGTTATTTCTGGTCTGCCGTCATGAAGCGAGGCACGAATTTGGCGGCGAATCGATGCATCCTCAATTTTTCAGTAAGGATTTCATACCCAGAACCAATCGAGATGCCAGACTCCTCTGCAAGTCTCTCCCAGACAGACAAACGCTGATTTGCACGGTCGTTCGATTTCTCGATGTGGAGTCATCAATGGACGTTGAAGGAATTCCGGACCGACCGTCGTCTTCCACTGATTTCCGCCCTTTATGAACCGGGTTTACCACTCACAACACGCGGTATGTTTCGAAGCATCCTCACCGTGAGTGCCTTGGCAATGAACTCAGAAGTCACTGTGAAGGATTTCACTCAGAGTTTCACTCAGAAATTCAAAGAACAATGCTGCTCCTTCAACTGCATGGTGCATTTTTGCGGATCCGATGTATTGCTGCGCTCCACTAACACGCCTTCACCTAAACGCCGTAATTAATCAACAAAAAAATATATCCTTCAAGTGGTTGAATTTAGATAATCAGTAAATTCCCATAGACAAAACGCCTCCTAGCGCATTGAAAAATAACCAACTGGGAGTTTTGAATCTTTTGAGCAGACCCATGTCTGCTCAAAAGATTCAAAACCCTACTGTTACTTACTGCTCCATGTGAAATATCTTTAATAACCAAACTAAATGAGGTAAACTGTTGAAAAAATTGAAAACGAATCATTCTTTTTCCTTTTTGCCTTGTATGAGATAACGAGAACAAAACGTAATAGAACCAGATTCGGCACATTGGCTAACAGAAAAAATAGGAAACTCACTGAAGGGTTGCTGACAGGCATCAAAGAGAGATTATATACACAGAAGCTCCAAAAAGGGCAAAAGAGAGATGGAGAGGACGAGCGAGGGCTTCTCTCTTCTGTTTGCCCTTTTCAAGGGCTTCCGTTCTTCCAGAAATCCGTAAAGGCAGCCACCAACTCTTCCCTGGAGAATTCTGGTGCCCTGTTTAATAAACAACAGAGCTGCTGTGACTGTGGACGAACCACGAAGGCGACGTCGTGTAAATGATAATAATAAAAGGTCGAGACAAGGCAGACCCTTCTTTCGATAACGACGCAGTGCAGAGAAGATGCTAACGCGGCAATATCATCAGGGCTTCACAAGGAATTATAATTACCTTGGAAAGAATGCCGCCCGCGGCAGAAATTCGAACAAACTGGTAATGGCAACAACGGTGGCCCCTCCACGCCCATCTTCTCTCCTGAGTTTAGTGCACTCCCTATTTGGATTCCCGTACACGCTATTTGAATGCTCGTTCCCCCTTACTCGGAGATGTGAAATACTCTTTAGAAATGTTTCGTTCTCTCTATGCTCACCATTTGTTAAAATATTTCTTGTAGCGCATATAATGTGTTCTATCATTAATTTCCCAGCAAACCAACCAGTGAGAATCCAGTTGTAAACAGACTTTGAGGTCCTTCCTTTTTTTTGCTGGAGCATCATACTTTGCATTGGTGTTTGTATATCTAACCAGAAATATTGTTGGCAAGTATTGATATATGAATTTTATGTGTGTATGTTGCATGTATTGTGTTATAGTTGTTAATTAACTAGGCAACTAATGTATTGAGTTGCTGTATGTTAGGCTAAGATATTATATGTATTTATTTTATTGCTATTCAAGAAAAAAATGAGAAGTTGATTTGTAAGTTTTTTAGAGTAAGTGTATGACGAGGGATTAGGCAGTAGATGAGATCCATTGTCTCAATCTCGTAGTTTAATCCAGTTTATCGTACACGTTTACAAAAACATCGATATAGAATGCCATGTATAGTGCCATATGATAGCCCCATAGTACCAAAATATACAGAATGGTATGATAGTATATTTAACCTACGAAATAGAGGGTTCAGTACTAACTACGGCCAAACAAGTTAAATATTTGGGTGTAGTTCTAACACCACGCCTTTCATGGGGAACGCATATCAGGACAATATGCGGATCCGCTTTGAAGAAACTGGGCTTCATTAAACGGGTGGTGGGGAAATATAATGAGAAAGTTAGACATAGGTGTTGTTTTGCTCTAGTTAGACCACGTTTGGAATATGCAGCAAGTATTTGGGATCCATCTAGCAAAAAATCTTAGATAAACCCCGGAGAAAATCCGACAGATTTGTGAAAAATATATATATGACAAGAACAAAAGTGTAACAGGTTTCTTAGGGTATTTAGGCTGGGAGCCCCTTAAAATACGGAGACACCCAAGCGAGACTTAGACTTTTGGAAAGAATCAGAACCATCGAGTTTAACGATGACACAAAAGGATTAATAATGGCCCCACACTACTTAGGTAGATCAGACCACAAAGATAAAATAAGGGAGATAGATTCCATTACAAATAGATTCAAATACTCATTCTTCCTCAGAACAATAAGAAATCACAATAGTAAGACACCGAAGTCCATTCAGAAATATTAAAAACATTTAAGTTACAAGTTGGAACAAAGTTAAAAATTCAAAGAGTGTGCATGTGTATGTTTGTTGGTAGTTTGTGGGTTTGCATGTGTGTAAAATGGTTGGGGCGAAAGGGTTCTTACATGAATTTTTACCACGTTTGGTTTGTGGGCTATAAATTTGTGGCTTCTGCATGCGGTTTTTTTCCCTAGTTTACGGGTGGTGCCACACGCCCTGGCGGCGGCTTGCGGGGTATTGAGTAGATGTAGATTTAGATGTATCTTTTCGTTGCCCTTCGATCTTTTACGAGTTTACCTCTCGCTGCTGCTTTCTTCTTCCTTGACGAGCCACAAAGATAAAATAAGGGAGATAGATTCTCATTCTTTCCCAGAACAATCAGAGATAAAAATAGTAAGAATCAGAAGTCCATTTAGAAATATTAAAAACATTTAAGTTACAAGTTGGAACAAAGTTAAAAATTCAAAGAGTGTGTATGTGTATGTTTGTTGGTAGTTTGTGTGTTTGCATGTGTGTGAAAGGGTTGGGGCGAAAGGGTTATTGCATTAATGCTTACCATGTTTGGTTTGTGGGCTATAAATATGTGGCTTCTGCATGAGGTTTTTTTTTCTAAATTATGGGTGGTGCCCGAACACCCCCCGTCAAACGCCCTTGTGGCGGCTTGCAAGCTATTGAGTAGATGTAGATGTATATTACATACACCATATATATGATATGGCTCATTGTGATGGAAGAGAGCATATTAATTAAATTAATCCGAATGAGTTTCAGTCATTACGTCTTACTTAACTCTTTACCGACCGTAATTACTGGCCAGTGCATTCACTTAAGATTGCAATTCCTTGGAGAGGTGGCAAATGTTTGCTGATCTCCGGTGTAAACTCAATGAATGCCTCGGGACTCCAAACTCTATCCCCATTTCAAATTCTAAATCACAATTTCCTCAGCGTTCGATAAGTATGTCGACTCATTATAGCGACAAGTGAATATAATGCCAAGATCGATTTGTAGCAGCCATCTGACCTATATGCACATGAATGAGAATGACGGTTCGTGTATACGTTTTTCAAGGCCGAGCCAAAAATTCTTAAAGGAACTCAAAATTTCGCAGGCGAAGAGAATTTATCATTACCATTATTTCCATCCATTACTGGGATGGAAGAATACCGGCAGAAATCTAAGGCTAGAATATCTCAAAGTTAGGAAAAACTTCACGAAGTGGGAAGGAATGAATACAGTTGCCGAACAAATACACATTTCAAGACTCAGGAAAAACGAAATGGCACGCGTTTTGAGCGAGCAACTCGAGAGGGAAGGGACGTAAACAAGAACTAGAAAAACTGTCCAAAAAGCAGTTGAAAGGCTCGAAACCACGCATTGGAAAGGTGTACCCAAGATTAAATGAATAGATAAAATACGAGAAAGCCTACAGAGGACTGGAAGGGACAATACACATCGAAGTTCCAACTCGTCTCAGGATGTCAATCATGCCAAGATACACGAGATTACAGATTTTCATATGTATATTTTTTTTGGGTAATCTACCGGTTAAGGTAGGTATTTCGATGGACACAACTATCAAATAAACATTTTGTAACTCCAAGCAAAACCCAATCCAGCAACCTAATCTACATCAGGTCCCTCTTCATCTCTGTGTACTTCTTTCCTCCCTTCATCCCGTCCAACATCCCTATCCTGTTCCTGCCCTTTCCTCGCTTGCCCAACATTCTCCCCTCTATTGTTTATTGTATTCCCTCTATCCATTTTTCTTGCCTCCATAAGATTTCTCTCAACAAACCCCTCTCCTCACCCACCGTCTCCAGTACTTCCTCATTTGTTTTCCTTTCGGTCCATTTCACCTTCTCCATTCTTCTCCACACCCACATTTCAAAAGCCTCCAATCTACGTCTATCCTCCCGCTTCAGTGACCACGTTTCCTCACCGTACATAGCTCCGTTCCATGTCAGAGTTTTTACGAGTCTTGTCTTAACATCCCTACTCAACGTCTCCATCATCAACTCCCTCCTCCTTGAGAAAGCCTCCTTGCCTAGCGCAATTCTTCTCCTTACGCCCCTACCACTTTGACCGTATTGGTCCAAAACACTTCCAAGATATGTAAACTGCTCTACCTGCTCAATTTTTTCCCGCTTATTTCAATATTTAGCTTTGCCTTTTTCTTTCTGGAAAATCGCATAACCTTTGTTTTATTTTTGCATGTGTGTATATAAAGATTTTTTCGTTCACGATCTGCAATTTTTCAGATTGTTTTTTCCGCAATATAATGCCTGTTAAATTAAGTTGACGCAGTTTGAATGAATACTTGTTTTTACTGGTTACCCTTTGATCATGCCTATTGCCTACAAAATACAGCCGTTGTCTGCCAATACAACGCTCCCCACATTATTTTCCAGCAATTAAATGCCGCCTGGAACGCATCTTTCGGGAAACCCTTTTAAGTTTGCTGTTCAATTTTGTCAGATGTCTTCAATAGTTTACAATCGGCGTTCTTTAAGGTGGTTTTCAACTTAGGAAATAGGAATAATCCACTGGAGTAAGATCCAGAGAGTAGGGTGGCTAGGGTATCACCTATGTGCTGCTTTTGACCAAAAATTCCGTAACAATCAATGAGGCGCCCCGGTGCGTTGTCGTGAAGAAAGCACCGAAGACCTGTTTTCCTACATCTGTGGTATCTTTCGTAACATGGCGTGTCTTCACCTTCTTATAACATCTATATCTACATTATACCCCGCAAGCCGCCGCAAGGGCGTGTGGCGGGGGGTGTTAGGTCACAATCCAAGAAAGGGAAAAAAGAAAAACCGCATTAAAAACTAACACATGCATGAAAACCCAAATCCACAGTGGTGCATACATTCATGGAAACTTCCAATCATCTTTTGGAAACCATGAAAACCACCAACATTTTAGACATCACCTTCACGTTCGATTGCGACATCCGATTATTTTTTTAGGGAAAAGATGGCTGGGAAGACTGTGCTTTGGCCTCTACTTGTATATCACAACCATTAATGCAGATTTCTTCAGTTGAGCCGATTATTTTTAAGAAACTTTTGTCTTCATTTGAACGATTGAGTAGTTTCTGGCTGATGTCACGAAGTATTTACCTCTGTCCATCCGTAAACACTCGTGGGACATATTTGGACACGACGCGCTGAATGTCGCAAATTTCCGTCAAAATGGTGAAACACGACCTAACTCTAATATCAACTTCCATGTAAAGACCATATCTACATCTATATAAAACCCTGCAAGCCGCCGCAAGGGCGGGTGACGGGGGGAGTTAGGTCACCACCCAAAAAAAGGAAGAAAGAAAAACCGCATTCAAAACTAACACATACATGCAAACCCAAATCCACAGCAGTGCATACATTCATAGAAACATCCTATCATTTTACACGCAGGCAAATACACATCTATCTCCCTTCACTCCACAAGCATGCAGGTACATATGCTTAATTACAACAAATAATTATACCTTAGGATACAGCAAGAAATTTATCCGAGAAAGTATAAACTAGATTTTAGTAAGTACATCTACATCTACTCACTATCCCGCAAGCCACCACATGGGTGTGTGGCGGGGGGTGTTAGGGCACCACCCGTAATTTAGAAAAAAACCGCATGCAGAAGCCACAAATTCAAAGTCCACAAAATAAATATGGTAAAAATTCATGCAAAAACCCTTTCGCGTCAACCCTTTCGCACTCATGCAACCCCACAAACTACCAACAAACAAACACTTGCACAATCTTTGAATTTTAAATTTTGTTCCGACTTGTAACTTAAATGTTTTTAATATTTCTAAATGAACTTCGATATCTTACTATTATGATTTCTGATTGTTCTGGGGAAGAATGAGTATATGAATCTATCTATATTGGAATCTATCTCCCTTGTTTTATCTTTGTGGTCTGATCGACCTAAGTAGTGTGGGGCCATTATTAATCCTTTTGTGTCATCGTTAAACTCGCTGGTTCTGAATCTTTCCAAGAGTCTAAGTCTCGCTTGTTCCCTTCGTATTTCAAGGGGCTCCCAGCCTAAATACCCTAAAAGACCTTTTGCACTTGTGTTCTTGTCATATATATATATATATATATATATATATATATATATATATATATTTTTTTTTTTAAGGTAATCTACCGGTTAAGGTAGGTTTTTGGATGGACCCAACTATCAAATAAACATTTTCTGACTCCCCACCTAGCAAACTAATCTATATCAGGTCCCTCTTCATCTCGGTGTACTTCTTTCCTCCCTTCATCCCGTCCAACATCCCTATCCTGTTCCTACCCTTACCTCGCTTGCCCAACATTCTCCCCTCTATTACCCTCTTCAACATTCCACTACCGCTCAATACGCCTTTCATCCATTTTTCCTGCCTCCATAGGATTTCTCTCAACAAACCCCTCTCCTCCCCCACCATTTCTAGTACTTCCTCATTTGTTTTCCTTTCGGTCCATTTCACCTTTTCCATTCTTCTCCACACCCACATTTCAAAAGCCTCCAATCTACGTCTATCCTCCTGCTTCAGCGACCACGTTTCCGCGCCGTACATAGCTACGCTCCATATCAGAGTTTTTACGAGTCTTGTCTTAACATCCCTACTCAACGTCCCCGTCATCAACTCCCTCCTCCTTGAGAAAGCCTCCTTGCCTAGCGCAATTCTTCTCCTTACGTCCCTACCACTTTGACCGTGTTGGTCCAAAACACTTCCGAGATATGTAAACTGTTCTACCTGCTCTATATTTTCCCCGCCTATTTTAATATTTAGCTTAGCCTTTTTCTTTCTGGAAAATCGCATAACCTTTGTTTTATTAATATTTATTCTCATCCCATATTTATCGCACTGAACCTCCAATTCACTCAACAATGCTTGCAACCCCTTGGCTGACTGAGCAACTAATGCTTGGTCATCAGCAAACCTAACCGATTTTACGAATTCCCCTCCGACTTTCATTCCTACGTCCAGTTCTTCCCATGCCTCTTTAATCATTTCCTCTACATATACGTTGAACAGTACCGGTGACAATGGGCAACCCTGCCTTACACCTCTTCCTAACACTGCCCATCCGGACTCTCCGTTCCCCACTCGCACCCGAGCAGTCTGAGACATGTACAGGTTGCGGATCAGTCTCCTGTCCCTCCAATCCATTCCTATTTTCTGCAATATACGCATTAATTTTTCCCAATTCACTCTATCAAAGGCTTTTTCGAAATCTACAAAACAGGCAAAAACGTCCTGATTGTATTCTATATTCCTCTCGACTAGTGATCTCATTACTGCAATGACATCACGCGTACCTCTTCCTTTCCTGAACCCAAACTGATCATCCCCTAAGTAATCATTTGCCTTACTCTCTATCCTTTTGTTGATGATCCTGAGAATAACTTTAGCTGCGTGGGATATCAAACTTATTGTTCTGTAATCCTCACATGACGAAGCCTTTGCCTTTTTTGGAATAGGAACTAACACCGAACTCACAAAATCTTCCGGCCAGATTCCTTCCTCATAGATACTACGAATCAGTCCATATATGGCCTTCTTCCCTTTTTTCCCTAACCATTTCAACAACTCTACAGGGATGTTGTCCACCCCCACAGCCTTATTTGCCTTTATCTCCTTTAATTCCCTTTCTATTTCATCGTCGAGTATGCCTGGACCTAAGCTATCTTCTTCTACGTCATGTTCCTTTTCTATGTCTAACCTTGTCGGCCTAAGTTCTTTACCATACAGTGTTTCTATATATTCCTTCCATCTCTCTTGGATTTTTCCTGGTTCAACTATTATCTTACCCCACTTATCTTTCACTGTTAGCACAGATCTTTCCTTCTTACTTCCCGATAATAACTTAACCTTGCTGTATAGAGCACCAATTTCACCCTTTTTCTGTAAACTTTCCATATCCTCGCATTGCGTTTTCCACCATTCTTCTTTTGCTTTATTTGTGGCCCTTCTCAATTTATTGTTTAACTCTTTATACTTCATTTTTCCTAACTCTGTGTTTACATTTTTCCATCTTCTTCTCTCATCCATCTTTACAATCATCTCATCCGTTACCCATGCTGGTGCTGGCATTACATACGAAAAAATGTACCGTCATGCATTCTTTAAACAATAGTAAATACAAGCAAACATCACCAACTAATACACTCGGAGGCGATTTTCGTTTGTTAAAAAAATGGATCAAAATTTATCTATTTATTTTTAACAAACGAAAATCGCCGAGCTCATAAAAACACGTCTAACCTTATCGGCTGCGACAGACAAAGTAAACAATGAATACAGCTTAAAAGTATATCATACTTTAGGGGTATGCATACCAACATAATAAGAAAAGTTTGAAAATTGGACTTTCCAAACCCGCTAAATTTAAAAATTTTCCGTTCTTTTCTGAACACGCCTCATAAAAGTCTATTGTAATGGGTGAAGCAGAATGAACTCCCTGATTGGACGGGTGAATGGTAAAACTACCAACCAAAATTTTTAACGCAAATTTTGTGCTGGAGAACTAAATTTAATGCAGATTTTTTCATTACGTTTTGAAAATTATGTCATATTGGTGACGACCTTGTTGAGTTATTCGCATGTTGAGTCGTTCAAAAAAGTTTGCAATAACTCTTCTCAGCATATCTTGCGTTATTCCAGCGATGACATCTGTAATCGCCTCATTAAGAGCTTCCAAGGTCCTTGGTTAAAAGGTCCAAGGCCCTTTGTAAAACTTAGCTTTGAGATATCCCCATAGAAGAAAATCACATGGAATCAAATCCGGGGAGCGAGTGAGGGGGGGCCATGGAAGGAGATGAGGCGGCCGGGAAATTGTTCTCGCTGCAGGATTTGGCGTGAACGGCGGGCGGTGAGAGCCGTGGCACCATCCCGTAGAAACGAAAAGGGTTTTGTGTCACATTCCTCACCATACTCTTCCATTTTGGAGAGTCAAAAGTTATCCTTCATCTCACAATAGCGCGCGGAATTCACTGCAACAGTTGAACCTCAAAATTCAAAAATGCCTACGGAGGACACAGCGCACCAAACTGTCACTTTGGGGCTATAAAGGGATCTTGGGTGAAGTTTGAGGGGGTTTTCGGTCGCCCAATAACGAAAATTTTGCCTATTTATTGATCCGGAGAGGTGAAAATACGCGTCATTGCTAGACCACAGAAAACATGTCGGGTTGCGCAAAAGTCGAGAGTGCCTTGCAAGCATCTGTACGTTTTGTCCAGTCTTCTGAACCTAATACTTGAAAATTCGCCTTACCCAACGCTGGGCGATATTCCAAGAGCAGCAGCATATTTCCGCGCAGAGCGCGATGGAGACTGTTCAATGGACATGGCTCTCACTGCCACGATGCTCTCAGGTGTTCGCACACTTTTATGTCGCCCAGCTGGTTTTTATGGAGTCCAGATCCTGTCGCCCGTACACTAGTTATCCATTTCCTAATGGTTTTAGCATCAGGAACAGCATCAAGTCTAACCAAACCGCCTACGAAAAGCCGTCTGCGTCTCCACCACACTTTGTTTTTAAAGAACGTTTCTACAACAAAACCGCGATGATCACCAGACCATTTCATAGTAATTACAAAAAATAGCGTTGTTTTTCTCAGCTAACGTCAACACCTTTTCTGCGCTAATTTACTTGTGCGCTCTTCAATGATTTTTATAAAACTAGGGAGTCCATTGTGCTATAGTCTGTATTTGTGAATTGCCTGGCCTCATTTAACATATTTTCTTGTCCTCTTTGTGTGGGTATAGGAACAACTACTAAACCATGCAATACTCGTAATATGTGTAGACATGTTGCATGAATGTTGTTCGGTCGCTCCCTTTCCACGCGGTGTTTGGCGGATCGTGGGGTACCAGGTGAATGAGGAAATAGTGGGACTATATGCAGAATGTCTGTTGAGCTACCACCTCGTGCCGCACGTGCATGTGACAGCATGCGAGGTGTTATGTAGATGTAAATGAAACTAAAGACATTGTCAAGAATGAGCATTGGTTGGTTAAACATTACCGTGAGCTTTTCGGAGTTGAAGCACGTACAAGGAGTCATTTAATATGTTCGTGAAATTTGTTCATTCAAGACATTCTACTTAAGGGAAGATTTTGTACGTGCAATGTCCAAAATCTTGCCTTTAGTAGAATGCCACCAATGTGGGGAGTGGAAAGGGGTGATTATACACCAGATTATTTCTGGAGAAAAATACTGACACTCCAAGGGTTCGATTCAGGTTATTCTGATCACTTATCTTTGGTGGAGAAAATCACATATTTAATCTATCTGCTCTACACGTAATCTCTCTCATTTAATTGAAATGCTGTACCCAACCGTGGCACGATGGGGCTAATAATAAATTTTCAACATAGACGCCAAAGTGATATCCTTCCAATTGTCGCAAGAGATTTTATCTTTAATTTGACCTTCGCTCCTTAGGTGAATATTTGCACAAGGTTTCTTTGGTCACATGCACGGGCGGTTCAGGGAAACAATTCGACGGTACCAACCCAAAATATCAACGGGCAAAAACATCTTACCAATTTAGAAAAAAATTGTACATTAAACCACCCTTTTAACGGCCTATTTAATGATCGTTCATAGGAACAGGGCGAGTCACCACCCGACCACTTCCACGACCCCATCTCTGAAATTTTATCTTCTCTTAGAATTGAGTTTGACTAAAAACAAATCTTTCCCAATAAGACGAGCACCATTTCTTGATTTTTCTGAGGTACTATTGAAGGACCGACGTTTCTAATTCCTGATTAGTGACCTCTTCTATGCATCTCCAGCGCTCACTTCACTTCATTTAAAACTAATATTTTGGTGAAGAGGACTGAAGAGACCCACCATTTAACCTACGCTACATCTATAAGAGCCCTTCAGTGCTCGAACATCCCACTCGCTACACACATGGCGGCCTAGACGTGCAGTGATAACCAAAACGGTTCAGAGCTTTGCTTCATATGTTATTTTCTATGTATCCCGAAACCATTTATTATTTGCCCTACGACCGTTTATTTTCTTCTTCACTTTTTTAACTTCTGCTAACATCATACTTTCTAAAATGCCCATTCTCTTCATTTTGCTTCTCTGTACATATAAATTCTACTTATTCACCCACATTCAGCGAAATTCACCCCTCTTTTCCTGCTTCTTTCAAAGTTCTCCTGGCACCGTTATCTCTTCCATGTTTAAATTTTCGTCAATAATCACATATCCTGTCCGACGTAGCATATTTTCCATGTTTTTTATTTGCCTCCACGCCCTCCAAAGCCACCAATCTATTCTTATGGTATTATTTTAAATACCAGATTTCGTATCCATGCATCATGACGTGCCACGTTAAAATTTTTAATCTTTTTTCCACCTCTACTCAGTCTCTCTTATTAATTTTCTTCTTCTAGCCAATGTGCCGCGAAATTGTTATCATATTATTTTCCAATAAAATACAGTACAAATATATAAACCGCTCACCTTACTATATTTCATTCCCACCTACTTTTATGTTTAACTTAACTTTCCCATTTGATGGTTGTTCTCTTGTGGCTATTATTCACCTCATTCTTCGAAGTCTTTCTCCAGTAAAGCGCGTAACAATAATTGCAAAACAAAGGCAGTCTAAATTTAACTAGTGCATGATCATCTGTAAATCTGAGTGATGTTATCACTTTTCCGACCATTTTAATTACGAGCCTAACCACTTGCCACCCTTAACATTTCCTCGCTATGAATAAATGTAAAATGGTATTTCCCGGCATAGCGGGGATCGGCTACCGCTGCCCTCCCAACTCTCCCTCTCTTGTCTGGCCATGCTATCTCACTCACATCGAGGTTTCGAATATTCGTGTCACTAGCCCGTTCTTATTCTCCTAAAAATGTCCATCGACTTCATAAATCATAAGTGAGCGCGCGGTATACTCTATGGTATTTTGTTCCAAAGTGGACTCAATTTAGAAGGTGAAGTGCTTTCATAGTACTCCTCAGAGGGAGTGATTATCAAAGGATCCGAGTGATACACTGAGAAAAGTTTAGGTACGACTTCGGTATGTTGGGCTGTTTACGCTGCAGAGGCCCTGAGGCTGGCCGCAGAGAAACGCGGGCAATCGCAGAGTATGCTTCTTTGCAATATGTTTTTGAGCCATGATTAGGGCGTAGAGCAGCGTGGAGTGGGAGGAAAAGGAGAAGCGTCGAATAAGATTACGGGAAGCTTGGAAATTGTGTGAAAATATGTGGACGAGAGCATGAGTGCAAGGAGGGATGTGCTGTGGGGGGAAGTGTCTTCTGGCTGCGGGATGGGAATCGGGGGTGACGAGGTCTAGTGTAGGACCTCACGAGGTTAGTATTTTAAAGCAAATGATGATTACTTTGTAGGTTTTTAATAATTCGTGGCATCGTCCAAAAAGACCTTCCCACTCCTGTCTCTGAACTAGATTCATTTAATGATAAGAGTTTGGTACTGCCACGGAAACTGTTGCCAATATACCGAGAGATAACTGTGAATCTTGCCCTGGGTACCAATTCCTAGGATTATTGCCTTATGTGCTAGCACCTAGGTACCTTTTCATACGATTATTACTCTAGGTTCCGATATGTAGTTATATTGGGCTATCCAGCATTCTCTGACAATCTTTTTAGTTATTTTTGTGATAAACTTGTCAGATCGTGTTAAAATATCGGTTTTCATGAAAGAAAAGTTAATGTTTATTTCATTTTCTGGGCGATATTTCAGCGGAAGATACAGAGAAAATCGCTCATTATATTTGTATGCAATGTTATTATATGTCATTTATATGTAAATTAAAAGTGTGTCAAAGAAAGAGCGATATTAAAGTAAATACGTAGAACGAAGAGATATTTGTATACTACGGCTATATGTGAAAAATGTATACAATAGTTCTTAGATTTCATTCTCTGCCTATTCCAGTTCTCAATACTTTTCCGCAGTGTACATTTCAATAAAGGCACACATTTATTTCCTTTCAAATCCTACGCCTTATCCCCTTTAATGAAAACGAACTTGTCCATGAAGCGTACTGCAGAGTTAAAAATAATGGAACACAATTTTTTTCTAATATGTAGTGAATCCGTCAGCTTTCAATATGCGCAATAAATGGAACGAGCGAAATAGTGAACTAAATCGTGCAAGTTCCAGTTGTTACGTTTAGTCTTTTGAACGGGGACACACTAATAGAATTATCAGCACTGTTGTCGATCATGTTATTTTATGAAAATTGATTGCACGGGTTCTTAGAATTGCTACACACGTAGGGGTTACTGCGGTGTGGAAGACAGCGTGAAAGCATTAACTTGTTATTCCACACAGGAGAACTTCCTTTCTCCATATATGGCCATACAGGAGTAGGGTAAAGGTTGAAGGTGAAAAACCTGTTCGTCCATCACCGTTCCTTTCAGCGGATATCCTTTTTGTTGAATTTCTTCGGAAAGCCAATCTTTTCTCCTAGTGGAACATCGAAGAGAATGGCAATGTGGCAAAAATGGGCACATCCCCCTCGCAGGTGTAAGGACGTAATAGTTTCTTAACGGAACGCCCTGCTCCCAATTTCGGCCGCCTCCCCCGCGCGGAGTCGTCATCGAAGGCGACGACGGCTGCCGAAGACATATCGATTACAGCGCTGGACCTCAGCGGTTGCTGCATCCGCCCCTCCACTCCCTCCCGCCCCTCATTACCGACTCTCCCCCTCCGCCCTCTTCTCCCTTCCCATGACCACCCGCGCGCGCGATAGCTGAAGGGGGCAGTCCGCAGCCCTCCTCCGAGTTGCGCTGGAGACCGTTTGGGTGGGCCCTCTCGTGGTTTTGGTGAGAATCGTCTCGGTCCATTCCCACCAGTCCGTTCTCGTGGAACGGTTTTGTGCGGCCCTTAAAAATGCGGGGCTTAAATTCTCGGGAAATGTAGGAAAAGTAGTCCGCCCAGTCGATCAGCCTGGGTTAATTCATTACATGGGAAATAAAGTATTGACATCGCAATATCATGTGACGATATTGTTCAGGTGTACATAGTTAAAGTATCTTATTTCAAATGTATTAATAAATGTTCTGCTAAGCCAATTGTTGGTGGTTTAAAGGTGTATTTGTAAGCACTAATGCGTGTGACAACATTAGATAAATTAATATTGAATTTATGAACTTAGTTGAAGTTAGTAATTTGCCATAATGTAAATACATACCCTCAATTGACTAATTCACATAATACATGACGTTAGTAGAAATCAATGCGAAATTCAAATATTTACGTTATAATGAAATACAACTAAAACAATAAACTATTATTCTTTTTAAAAACCAAGATTTTGTTTTTCTTAATACACTTAGTACTTTTTCCTACACTTTTAACGTCTTTGTGCCGTCTGTTGGCTAGAGATTCCTTCCATTTAGAAGGGTTTATGAGGGCACTGTCGCTTCACCGAATCAAACTCTCAACGTTGATTTGTGAAGATAAGGTGTGTGGCCTTGCAGTTTGCATCAATGATGCCTTGAATGTTTTTAATTGGCGCTTAGGTTTGCATAAATATAACTACTAAAATATAAAATATTCAGCGAATCTAAATAAGTTCTATTTTAAAATTAACTCATGTTTATATAGCTAAACGGTTAGTAGAAAAAATAAACCGAATGTAATTCCAAGCGAAATAGGATACCCCTTCAGCATATAAATGGAAAATTAATGTAACGGAAATTTACTGGAACAGATGCTTTGGTCGTTTCTTAGGGGAAGTCCGAGAAAAGTATTCTTATGATATAATAAATTATAACTTCAGCCTGGAGAATTACCCATTAATTCCCTCACAAAGGCAAATTATCCATTTGAATGCATCACATTATTGAAGGTTTATTGAGACAACGTGGATCACGAAAGATCCGTCACTTAACTTATCTGGACTAAAATCAGTCCGTTTCCCACGAAACTGGGAAATTTTCATGACTTTTTCTTTAGCTGATCTTGACTTTGCATTGATAAGAACACTTCGTAAGTGCGAGAGAGAGGACATGGTAATTCCCAGCTTCACTCAAGCTCTGCTCTTTTTTTGCGTAGTTGATTCTCTATTGGGAGCTACTAGTGGCCAGACGAATCCAACAAGCTTCTCTAATAATGTACTTCTCAATTTTCCTAATATTTTCAGCCAGCGAGAGCAGAAGTAGTACTGAAGAAACAGGTAGAAAGAACTTAAGGATTTAGATGTGAAAAGATATAATTAGTAGCAGTAAAAGGTGGAACGACGAACTTAGGCATTCTATGGGTATACGAGGTGTGTTCAAAACATAACGAGAATTTTTTCATTTCGCAGGCTTAGAGAGTCCGACCGTCAAACTTTTTTTATTATGTTGGTATACATGCCCCTGAAGTATGATAAAACTTTCAGCTGTTTTCATTGTGGACTTTGTCTGTGATAGCCATTGAGGTTAGACGTGTTTTATGAGCTCGGCGATTTTCGTTTGTTAAAAGAAATGGATCAAAGAGTTTGTATCAAATTTTGCTATTTCTCTATGGTGAGTCTTCTATGAGTAAATCAAGAGTTTACGAGTGGTATAAGTGTTTCCAAGAAGGCCGTGAAGGCCTTGAAGATGACGAACGCCCTGGACGCCCCAGCACATCAACAATCGATGAAAATGTGGAAATAGTGAAAGAAATGGTCATGGACGATCGCCGAATCACAATTAGAGAGATCGCTGATGATGTTATTATATCGGTTGGATCATGTCATGACATTTTTTCCAATTTTTTGGGCATGAAACGCGTGGCAGCAAAATTCGTTCGAAAATTGCTGAATTTTGAACAAAAACAGCGGCGAATGGAAGTTGCTCAGGAGTAACTAAATGAAGTGAACGACGATGCAGAATTACTGAAACGTTTTTTCGAACAAGTGACGAAACATGGGTTTATGGATATGATGTTGAAACTAAGGCTCAATCATCCCAGTGGAGGCATTCTGGCTCGCCAAGACCGAAAATGGCTGGACAAGTGCGGTCGAACGTGAAGGTTATGCTCACTGTGTTCTTCGATTTTAATGGCATAGTGCATCATGAATCCTTGTCACCAGGTCAAACGGTCAATGAGAAATACTACCTACAAGTTCAACGCCGGAAAAAAACGCCTGGATCCGTGGAAAAACAATTCATGGCTTTTGAACCACGATAATGCACCAGCTCACACTTCATTGCTTGTTCGTGAATTTTGGGCCCAAAACAATACTGTTACGATGCCCCAGCCTCCATATTCGCCAGATATGGTGATATCTGTGTGACTTTTTGCTATTTACAAAAATTAAGAGAACGTTGAAGGGCCGTCGTTTTACAGCGGTAGGTGACATTAAAAGCGCATCGCAGAAAGAACTAAAGGCTATCTCAAAGATCGAGTTTGAGGAGTGTTAAGGAAAGGAATATTAAAAACCGCTAAAAAACCGTCAAGCTGCCTCTAGAATCGTCATTTAGGAGCCTAAATCGCTCAGAATTAGGTAGGGCGCCATCTTGAAGAGTATCTAAGGCCGTTAGGCAGCGAGAGGGCGCAACTTTAGGCACCTATTTTGATACCCGGATTAAGGACACAAGAAATCTGTATCCTAAACACGCCATATAGCGACCCCATAACTCCAAGTGTTAGAACTGTAGCAACTAGCAGAATAATGCAATAATTTCAGGGTAAAAATCATTAACCTTGACCGTGAGAAATGCTAATGATTTTCACACTCTAAAGTTGTTGCATTGCAGTCCAGATTTAACGAACTCCATCAAAATTTACTGTCGCTTCATCTATGTAGCAGAAGAATAGTCGCCATGACGGGAATACATTATGTATCTAGGTCATAATAACACTGGCTATTTGTTTGTGAGAGTACACTTATGTTTACTCATTGAATAGAACGAAAGGCTTTATTAACGCGAGGTGGGAAAAGGTAGAGCTTTCCTTAGGCAAGAGTAATTAGTCGGCTTCTACATGAATATACTTGAATCCTTGATGAAAATTTATCAAGTCATTAGGTACAGATATTTTAAATGTAAATTTCAGAATATATTTATTTTTTTGGTGCGTCGTTTCGTGTCTGAAAACATCTTCCTTTTCAGTTATTCTATAACTCCTATTCTTTCATATTTTCCCGGAATTGTGTAATTTTTATATCTTATTTTGATGTTTAAATATTACGGAAAATAAACTTCGAGAGTAATGTTGTGTTTGAAGAGTATAAGCATTTAGTAATGCCCTAAAAATATTGCTCTCTGAATTAATCCAACTGGGTAAGCAGAGATCGTTTGCCAAACCTTTGCAAAAGGAATCACCGTTTCACTAGATAGAAAAAGTCCAAAATTGATAAAACCAGTTGAAATTAAAAAGTGCCGACGAAGACTATTTGTTGGGTAAAAAGTTATTGATGTTAGGTTAATATAAAAAACATGAAACTTTTAACAACAAAAGTACCCATACATATAATGAACCACACTTAGCACAAAGAATATCTTAAAACAAATACTGACAAAGAATAATGCCCGAAAAACAATCCTGGAGTAAAATAACATACAGGGTGCGTTCCAAAAGTAATACTTTTATTTTTTAAGTAATTTATTGAACAAATTTGCGGAAACACTTAAGATTCTTTAAGGTACTGCCCTTGGGTCTCTACACATTTTTTCCAGAGACTCTGCCATGACCTGTACGCGCCCTGGAAGGCGTCTTCGAGGACCTCGCGCAAGGTTTTCGTAACAGGCTGATTGGATCTATTCTATCGACGATAAGCGGGTTACTTTCAGGGCTGCCTTAATCTGGGGGAACAAGGGAAGTCTGCCGGGGCGACGTCAGGACTGTAGGGGGGGTGGGGCTGCGTTGGCCCCTGGTGTTTGGTCAGGAACTCGCGGACTCGTAGCCCGTTGTCGTGATGGAGTTGCAGGTAGCGGAGATGTCTTTTCTTGTTTTGATGACCCTTTTTCGGAGCTTCCAGTACATCCACGTAGTAGGCAACGTTACCTAATCGTCTGTCCTTAAGGAACAAACTCCTTATGGACCACTCTTTTACTGTCGAAAAAGACAATGAGCTTTGATTTCACTTTTGATTTACTCATTCTTGCCTATTTGGACTTGGGGGACTGGTCGGTGTGCCACTCAGAGCATTGGCGTTTTATTTCTGGGTCGTATTGAAAAACCCAGTTTTCATCACCAGTGATAAACGTTGTCCACCAGTGATGAGGTTTACAATATCTGACGTCCTGCCACTTTCACAGCTTGGATACCAGTTATGCGGCAAAGCTTAGCATCCCTCCCACCTACTCCCAAGTAGTTCGATCCCACTCCAACCAATAGGAGTGACGCAAAAAATTCAGTTGAATTGTATTTGCAACGCAACCTGTATATTAAGACAAAAAGCTTTAAATAAATGACATGAAATACTATTTGGCCAAATGAATTGCAGCAAAATAAAAAATGGATAACCAATGAAGAGTGAATACGAGTCTAGTCCGATAAGAGAAAAAGAATACGAAACTAGTCCCAAAAATCTATGAAAATGTAGACTGCAGATAAAGGGTGAAATTGGTGCGCTATAGATAGATAGATGGATAGATAGAGGACTTTATTTTGTATAGCTATAGGAAAAGGTGAAAACATACTCTTAAAGGAAGGAGGAAATACCTGTAACAGGGATGAAATATAAGTAAGGATGATAATATTAGTTGAACCAGAGAAGATTTTAGAGAGATTCACGAGAGAAAATACAAAGGATTTTTATGGTAAGTGCTTAAGGGCATCTGAACGAAAGAACGTTTTTGGACTAATTCGTAATATTTATGGGGAAGGAATCTAGCTGGATGATTTCGCATGATCTACATCTACGTAAAACCCCGCAGGCCATTGCAAGGGCGTGTGGCGGAGGGATCAGTGTAAGTTCTCATTCCATAGCGGGAAGGCAACCATACGATTGTTAAACGAAAAAGAAATATTTGCAATTACCATAAAGCAGGCTTTGAAATTTTTTTGCCAGTCAATTAAACTCTTCACTACACGAGTTCTAAACGCGCTTAAGTCTTGCCACCGTGGAGGAAACTTTGACACAATTTGTCAATATTATGCAAAACGTTACCACATACCATTACAATTCGTTAAAGGAAATCGTGACCCCAGGTGGTACAACAAAGGCGTTAAAAAGTCCTTCGAAAGCAGAGAATGTTACACTCTAGGGTAAAGAAAGCAGGCTTGGACACATCATCCTTGGAGAATAAACAGTTCTTAGACAAGTATAGACTCTCTAAAATTGAAACCAAAACACAATTGCGTAGCGCCTTGCAAGGATTTAAACGTAAAGTACTCTGCGAGTATTTGGAAACTGACCCCAAAGCTCTCTGGTCATATGTTATTAAATAATGTAGTGCTCTTTATAGTATTGTTTGCTCTGGTTTTGTCTGTTTTTAAATTTCCCCTCCCATTCTCTCGACCCTCCTACCTGCAGCGTTGGGCCAAATCCTTTATCTGTGTCCTTGGGAAGGAGAGCGTTTTATGTTGCACATTTTTGTGGTAGTAGAATTATGCCTTGCTACTTACAAAGTTCTAGCTGGCGCGGTAGTGGATAAATTTCTAACTGCATCCTAAGGTGCAATTATTTGTTAGATGATAGCATATGTAATTTTATCCGTGTAGAATGAAAGGAGGCAAGTATGTAATTTCATGCGTGTAAAATGATAGGATTTTTACATGAATATATGCACCACTGTGGGTATGGGTTTGCATGTATGTGTTGATTTTGAATGCGTTTTTTCCCTTTTACGGGTGTTGACTTAACACCCCCCGTCACACACCCCTGCGGCGGCTTGCTGGGTATTACGTAGATGTAGATGTAGGGGAGTAAAAGTAGATTAACAAACCGTGAATTACTTAAAGGAATATAACAATATCATTCATACTGACAGTGGGGGAAAAGCCAACATTCTAAAGAAATTCTTCCAAAGCGTTTTCACGAACGATGTAGCCACCTCGTATCTCCAAGAAACAAAACGTACTGAACACATGGCAAAAATAACAGTGGATAAAGAAGGAATTCTCAAATTTCTCAATAAGATTAAATCCAACAAATCCCCGTGTAATGAAAATATACCGGAACATTTAGCTTCTTACTTCGCTCCGCATTTCGAAGTTAAATTTTACCAAATCCCTGACAAAGTGCAAAGTCCCTAAGAATTGAAAAACCGGGCAAATAACGCCTATTTTTGAAAGTGGTGACAGGGACGACCCCAGTAATTACAGACCCATTTCTCTCTCTTCTATATGTTGCAAAATTTGAGAGAAAATAATTGTCAGTTGCATAATGAGATATCTTGATGACATAAACTTTTAAGTGACAATCAACACGGATTCAGAAAAACCCGCTCATGCGAGACCCAATTAGGATTATTCACACATGACTTACTTTTATCGGGTGAAACTGGTAGGCAAGTGGATGCGATCTTTTTAAATTTTCAAAAGGTATTTGGTAAGGTTCCATATGGTAAACTCTTCAATAAATTAAGGAGCGCAAGTACACACAAGGGCGCAATAAATTGGGTTGAAAACTTCCATTCAGAGCGGAAACAGAGGGTAGTCCTTGACGGCGCTAGTTCCGACAGTGTACGAGTCACCTCGGGGGTACCTCATGGAAGTGTTATCGTTCTGTTGCTTTTCTTGTTTTTCTTGAAAAGTTTGGAATTATAAAATTTCGAGATAGTTCATTGGAATAGCAATATTTCCTAAAAAGGACCATGAAACTCTTGCCTTCTATTGAATTGAACTTGGAGAATAAAATACTACTTATATTTATTTTTTGAGAAAAGGCTGCCTACAGTAACTCTATCCATTATTTAGAGAATAATAAATGAATGAATAATCCTAAGTTAAAAGACTTGTATTATTTTTTTCTTGACTTGATTGAAATTTTTACCCTTACCACATCAAAGTCTTTCGACGAAAGTGACCATCGCAAAATTGAGGAACACCCTCAACCATCCTATGCATACACTGACTCGCGGGTGCCGACAGGCAAACGATTGTTTTCGTCTCTCGTTTGTTTTAGGGGAGGGCATATCCACCCCCCGCCCGACATCCCAATGGCTAAATGACCACAAAACGGTGGTGAGCCCACTGCGAGCAGCATGGCGGGCTAATTCTCACCCCCTCGTCCCCTTCCCTGCTCCCTCTCGTCTCATCTCCCCCTCTTCCACCAACCCGCTCGCACATTTTTTCGAATTAAAGTAAATGGAGGGTGGAAATGGATTAATTTGAAAATAGTAAACAGAGTCAAGTGAAAATTACCACCAGCTAAGTCATCTACACAAGATCATGACGAATTTTTCTAGAGCAAGGAATGAGAAAGAGGCTTCTTTCTCAGAGAGAAAAGGATCCTTCATTCATCAGGATCCTTTTCTTTTATGCACAATTTCTTTTTTTCCGGTTCGTTTTGTAAACCTATCCCGAACGAGAATCCGTGAGAATTTCTCCATTCTTGCGACGTGGTCATCCAACCCATTTTTACCCGCAGCACTCAGTGGGATTGGTCAAAACCAAAGGAGAACGAAAATGCAAGGGAGTCACCGTGCCGTGAATACAATCAAGTCTGGTTCCCGTGTTGCCGGTCGTTGATCTATTTACGTTAAGACATGACTAGTAGTTGTTTTGTCTAGAGATTTATGACAAACTTGCGAAAAGAGAAGGGATATAATTCTAAATGTTAACAAAAGCTTATATGGCAAAATTACTACATCCGCATAAAGATATCTTGGCGTGCTGAGGTATGGAAGGAATAGGCAACGTGGCAGGAGTATTGCTATAATAATAAATCGAGAGTACTTAACCAATTCTGATGGAAAAGACACATTTCCTCTTAGATGGCTACCCAAGTTGCTCGGAATATCATTAATAACAATCATTTACGATATTCTACCGTTCAAAGGTAGAATACCTAAAATCTCTTGTGTTCTACACATAGCGAAAGCCTACTCGTATTTGACTTTGATTATTTCCTTCTTCTGACCATCTTACCTTTTAGGCACATTCGTGTGTTATAAATGCCCTATTGCTATTCTTGTCCAGCTCATTCCAGTCAAGATATCTTGCTTGATCTTTCACGGCCTTCAGTGCCACACTGCATCACAATATCTCTCTCACCTTTTTGAATTTTCCAAAGCAACATCCTCTCTTCGACCAAAATATTGAAAATCGACTTAATAATTATCGTTTTTCTCTATCCATATTTTCTTATTTCCTCTTCATATCAAGAACCTCTAATCTACGCACCTGCTCTTGCCCCAAATACCAGATTACATATCTATTCAAGGCTCAACTATGTATCAAAATCTTGACTTAACATTTTTTTAGATGTTCGCTATTCACTTCTGCCACTCAGCTAATTATTCATCGCTTTCTTAATCGTTCAAATTTTTTGTTTATATTGTTCTCTATAATTTTCTCCTCAATTTCAAAAATCATCTCGCCTGTAACTCATGGTTCCCGTGATTTTTTCCTATGCACTGTTCCTTTAGAATTATTTACAGTTTTCTATATTACTTGTTTCGTATATTCCCCTTGCTCCCCTGCTGTGAAGTACCAAGAAAGACTCGAAGACTTTGCGTTTCCACGGGAAAGAATTTATTATTGTCCACCAGTTACAACTTATCTGTGTAGACTAAGAATCATCCGAACTCTCTGGACTCTTTCGAGTCCAGTTGATGCTACGGTGTAATGCAGCTAGTCGGGAATAATAAATTCTTTATTGTGGAAACGCAAAATCTTTGATTCTTTCTCAGTGGTTTACAAATAGATTTCCACAAAGTATAGGCCTGAGCCATCTCTCAAATCCTAACATGCTCTACATTCTTCTGATATTATAATATTTTCTTATCGTTTCTTACTTTTCGGGCTTCAATGTCCCTTACTGGAGATATTCCTATCTTCATTCGTCGATTAATCGGATCGCTTGAAATCGAGCCTTAGCGTGATGATGCAATTCTCCTGTAGCCAGTAGATCTCGTTGTTTCCTTCCATTTTCAGTCTTAAGTATCCACGGCTCTTCTTAATAACTAAATATCATCATCAACTTGGATCTTGCTTCACTCTAGTAAATCTTTGTCAAACTACTGATTTCTCTAGCTCAAATACTTTTCGATAATTGTGCTTCCCCCTAGTAGTGAGACCTATTGCTCGAAAAATAAAATCGAACTTGATTTCCCTACCTAAGTCTCACGTCTTTTTTGATTGAGTGTGGTGGTATATTCTGTCCAAGGGTAAATAGGGGACACATCTTCGAGATCACTTCCGAGGTTTGAAATAGCTTTCCGTCTTCGGGCGAATGGATGGTGGAAGCGGTTGTGGGTGGGGGAGGGGGAGGAATGGAAGAGCTTTAAAAATGTCACGGCCACGGATGACGTCAGTGCTCTCCCGTTGAAAAAAAGTGAACGAAAGCCCGAACAACTCCTCGTCATGTGGGTCACCGCTCTCCGAATCCGAAGAGAAGAGAAAAAGAAATGCATCCGTCGATCTCTTATTTTCCCGATTTCTATGTCACTTTACCTTGCTCTTGAGAGGGGAGAAGGTTTTTCATTGCGAGTAATTTTACTGCTTTTTATCCAAAACATTGCTCTTGTCTGCTTGTCGGCGAGGGCGATAATTAAAAATGTTTGTAGCCAAACTATTGTTCATCGACGCTTGATTCTCTTCAGGTCCATAAAGAGGCGTACTCTCAAGACAAATTCTAAATTGTCTAGTCACAATCTACGCCTTCTCGAGTGTTCCTTCTTTAAAGTGTCGGGAAAAATCACAACTTATTTCTATCTCATTATAAACAGCTCTGCTGACTATCCCTTTCGATGCTTTTATCCTTTTCAATACTCATTTATCATACTTCATTAGGTGATTTATATATTGCGAACACCATTAGTTGATGTTCATAAATACGCACTTAAAAATTATGGCAGCTCAAATTTCTGTTCCAAATAGAGTACCTGGTAAACTACGGTGTAGATCTGAGTATCAAATTCATCGTTAATTTTCTGAAGCATCTTTATATTTGTCAAAATTATTGAATAACTCAATTAATTTTCACCAATGCAGTATCTTGAACGTTTCCTTGGAACTTTGGAAGAAGCTGATGAAGTTATTTAATTTGTTATACCTATAACTTGGGCACATTAATTGTAATTAGCTACCTTCATTTATGGAATGCACATTTAAAAATAATGAAAATTGTTCATATAAGTGGCTAAAGTTTAATATTTTTATGTCAATGTACAAATCCACTGTAATCCAATGTGCGTGAGATTACATAACTGAAAAAAAGAAAAACACTGTCTCGAGGAGGTCAGTCCCGTGTTACTTGTTTGCATGGCTCTCTTTTCTTAAGAGTCCAAAATCAATCGGCGTCATGGTGGAAAATTTGGACAAGTGTCATTGCCTGTCTACGATCGTGAAATTGTGTGACCGAGTTATATTCATGTTAGTCGTCTACTGTTCAAGGTATTGTCACGATATATCCATCTTCCCTGCCTCCTTTGGAGCTCTCCCAACAACTCTCTCTCCTCCCCATTCATGTTTAGTATTTCCTCTTTTATTTTAATTTTCGTGCCCTTACCTTTTAACTCCTTGACCACTCTCATCGCTCTCATTTACGTATGCAATCCTTCTTTGACGGCTCCATTTATCCGCCGTAAAAAACACACCCTGGATACCTAAGTTATTTCACCTGCTCTAGTGTTTGCCCCTCTCTTTAAGCAAACCTTCCTTCTTTCTCGTAAACCGCAGTTGTATTACTAGCTATGAGGGGAGGCGACTGACATCAGGGGTCATTGGCGGCAGAATGGATGGACGGGTTATCTGGTGAGACGCTTTAGGGAATGGAGGAAGGGTGCAGGGACACCCGGCGTCGGTATTAGCCAACTCGACTAACGGAAGGAGTGATTTTAAGAATAAAGAATGTAGAATTTATTAAAATGCCTAAATCATGCTCTAATGTTTTCTTCTGTGTATTCAAAATGGCTTCTAATAGAGGGGGTTACATATTTCTGTCTTTTGCCTGTCAACGGCCACTTGTGAGTTGTTTCCGAGCGCATTATATAATTTTACGATATTTATTCATTGATGATAAATAATTGCGAGGCATAGATAATGTTATTCCCAGTATCTACTCGCCGCCCACTTACGTTGCTAGCTCAAACACACAACCTTTCCACCTTTACATTTCCCCAGCAAGGGTGTTGAAAAGTACTGGCGATAACTGGCAACCCTGAGTCACTACCCTTTTAAACACTGCCCATTCTATATGCTACCATTACCTCTGGCGTCTGATTCACTAGACAGTTTTTAGTTGGCACCTGCCCCGGGAGTGTGCTCCCATGCTCCACTCGAGCATCTCTACTTCGTCCAATCTACAATGATCATTCCAAAGCATATGTTCCCTCCGCCCAGAGATATGTATATATACTCGTACTGTGCTTGACTAGTATTTTTACCTGATGATGTTATGCTATAACAAAACCTGGGTCGTGAGAGTAAAAAGTTTATGTGGAAAAGCATCTACATCTATATCGACTCATTACTCCGCAAACCGCCGAAAAGGAGTGTGGCGGGGGGTGTTAGGGCACCACCCGTAAATTAGGGAAAAAAACCGCACGCAGAAGCCACAAATTTATAGCCCACAAACCAAACATGGTAAACATTCATGCACGACCCCCTTTCGCCCCAACCCTTTCACGCACATCTACATCTACATAAATACCCTGCGAGCCACCAAAAAAGGTGTGTGGCAGGGGGTAAGTACCCCGTAGTAAACTACTCATCAAACATACAGGGTTCGTCCTGAAAATAAGTTTATGATGCTCATTGTCTTTTTTGACAAAAGGGGAGTCGTCCACTACGAATTTGTACCTGAACGACAAACTGTAAATGCTGCATTTTACGTCCAAGTGCTCGACAGGCTTCGAAAACGAGTCGCCCGCGTCCGGCCAGCGATCAAAAACATCTGGCGGCTGCACACGGCAATGCGCCGTCTCACACCGCGCTTGTCGTGTCGGACTTCTTCGCCAAGCACGGCGTGGCAACGCTGCCGCACCCGCCCTACAGCCCGGACTTGGCACCACCGGACTTCTTTCTGTCCCCGAAGATAAAAAGGAGTTTGAAAGGAACGCGATACGGGACTTTGGGCGCCGTCAAAAAGGCCGTGACGACGTGTCTTCGAGAGGTTCCCGATGATGCCTTCGTGGGAGCGTTCCAGGAATGGGAACGCCGCTGGAACAAGTGCATCGACTCACAAGGGTCTTATTTTGAGGAATATTAGCTTAAGATATGTAAAAGTGTAATAAATTTTTTTTCCTGAGCTCAATACACTTATTTTCCGGACGAACCCTGTATGGCATTGATTAAAATATCATCGGCTACATTAAAGACTTTTTGAATGCCCAGGTACAAATAGTAGTCATGCATGAAGTTACCTCATATGCAATAGAACCCGCTTCAGGTGATCCCCAGGAACGTGTTATTTGACCTTTTTTATCTCTAGTTAACGTCGATGACATTAACTCCGTAGTCACTAGTAAGATAAGTTCGTTACGCGGAGGAATTAAGACGTACATCCCATTCAAACTTAAATGCGACCATAGGGAACCTAGATGGTACAACGGGGAAATAATAACGGCATTAAGATGGCAAAGAAAGCTACAGTCAAATTTTAAAGAGTTGAAAAAGTGACGATATTGTTTATGTGTATTATGTGAATATATCAAAACAGAAACTTAAATAATGTCGTAGTAAAACAAAAAGTATCATGCGCACAGCTCTACGCTCTTTTAAATATAAAATGCTTAGCGAAAATCTGGAGGAAAATCCAAAGTCAGTCTGGTCCTATGTTAGGGAAATACAGTGTAAACGTCCAACTGTACATTCTTTGAAGACGGAAAACGGAGAAATTATTACAGACAGCCTGAAAAAAGCAAACATTTTAAACAAGTTTTTCCAGAGGGTCTATAATAAAGACAGAGATCCACCAAACGATCCTCCACACCTACCCGGGGAATACATGAGCGATATAACACTGACCAAGAAGGGAATAGAAACAGAGGAAAAGGGAGGTGTTGGTGAAGGTCGGAGGGGTAACTGGTGTGTGAGAAGGTAGGAAAGGGAAGGGGCGGTGGGTATGGCGTCAGGGTGGATGAGGGGGGGAGGGCGGTTGGGTATGGTGTTAGAGTGGGAGAGGGGTTTCTTTACCTGATGATGACTTTGTAAGTCGAAACCTAGTTCGTGTGTAATGAAATTTGTGTGGGAGAACTAAGTATTTTCTTTTTCGGTCATAATTAGGTCTTTTCATTCACGATATACTTAGACCGGGAGAAAAAAACACATGCTATGATGCTATGGAATCAATTAGAAAATAATTAATTTTATTAGAGACTTCTTGTCAAATCGCAAACAAATAGTGGTCATTGATGGGTTGTCCTCAAAGGGAAGAGATGCAATTCGGGCGTCTCGCAGGGAAGTGTAAAAGGACCTCTTCTGTTCTTATTATACATTAATGATTAAGCACACATCTACATCTACATAATACCCCGCAAGCCGCCGCAAGGGCGTGTGGCGGGGGGTGTTAGGCCACCACCCAAAAAAAGGAAAAAAGAAAAAGGAAAAAGGAAAAAAGAAAAAGGAAAAAAGAAACACCGCATTCAAAACCAACACACACATGCAAACCCCAATCCACAAGAGTGCACACATTCATTGCAACACCCCACCCCACCCCACATGTTAGTAGCACTCTCAGGTTATTTGCTGATGACACGGTTGTATACAGAGAAATAAGGAGCCAACAAGATCGCGAACTACTCTCTAGAGACTTAGACACAATCTCGGATTGGTGCATGGAATGGGGATTAATACTTGATATAGACAAATGCGCAGTTTTGAAATTTTGGAACAAAAGATTTGGCGAACAGGACAAAAAACTACGAAATATAGGGTTCAGTACTTACTACGGCCAAACAAGTGAAATATTTGGGGGTAGTTCTAACACTACGCCTTTCATGGGGAGCACAAATCAGGACAATATGCGGATCCGCTTTAATGAAACTGGGCTTCATTGAACGGGTGGTGGGGAAATTAAATGAGAAACTTAAAGAGAGGTGTTATTTTGTTCTAGTTAGACTACAGTTTGAATATGCCGCAAGTATTTAGGATTCAAATACTCATTCTCTCCCAGAACAATCAGAAATCATAATCGTAAGAAACCGAAGTCCAGTTAGAAATATTAAAAACATTTAAGTTACGACTCGTACAAGTCGTAACAAAATTAAAAATTCAAAGATTGTGCATGTGTATGTTTGTTGGTAGTTTGCAGGTTTGCATGTGTGTGACAGGGTTGATGCGAAGGGTTCTTGCATGAATGTTTACCATGTTTGGTTTATGGACTATAAGTTTGTGGCTTCTGAATGCGATTTTTTTTATAACTTACGGGTGGTGGTACGGCTTACACCCCCCATCACACACCCTTGCGGCGGCGGCTTGCGGGGTATTGAGTAGATGTAGATTTATGATACGTTTATTTGACGTCGATGCAGCGGTTTACCGTGTTATCCGTCATCCTGAGGATATAGCAGCTTTATAAGATAATCGAAATGCTATACAACGCTTGTACGATACTGGAAAATGGGAATTAAATTTTAAAAAGTGCATGGTGATGAAGTTTTGAAAAAAGAGCAATTCTCTTCTGAATACCTTCTGCATAAAAAAACCGGAATGGAACATGTACACTAGATTAAATACCCAGTAATTACCCTCACTCATGACCTCTCCTGGGTGAACCACACGGGGAATATCCGGACAAGCTTACAAATAATAGGATTTATTTTAATAGTACTGGATAAATTTGATGAAAAGGTCAAAGAGAAATGTTATCTTTCGCTGGTTAGACCTCATTTAGAATATATTGCAAATATATGGTATCCTCACGAATTGTATTGATTGCCGAATTGGTTCGCATGGAGTGTAGACGAGATAGATTGGTAAAACGTTGTTATTATATACTTAATAGCGTATCCGCAGTATACATCTCTTGCATAAAATGGAAGGACGTCTCTCAAACAGTTATGTTGAAAATGTATTATCAGCCCCATCGTACTACGGTAGGAGAGATCATGTCAATAACATTAGAGCGATTGAGTGTATAACAGACAGATATCATAGTGGCAGTAATTTTTTCCACGAACAATAATTGATCAGAAAAACACTGTCCGCCCGCGATAGGGTTAAAATTAATCGGGTCAAAATAAATCTGTTTTGTGTTTACCACCTGTCACACACTCTAGCTGGTAGGTATTATATACCTACCAGCCTGCTACTTGCTGCTTTTGCATCCAGTGAAGTGCAGTGTAGATTCAACGTAGACATTGTTTATTTTATTTAGTCTTCGTTTTGTTTGTGGTTAGTTATCCGTAGTGTGTGGTAGTAGCAGTTCACCTTAGTGAATTGTGGTTGTTTTTGCCCATCGACTGTAATTGGTTCAGGGTGATTGCTTTCCTTTTTCTACTAGCTTTTTTTGCCTCTGAACACCAGACCGTATTCAAGCATCGTTTTTTCCCCTTAGGCTTCATATTCCATTCCAAAGTGTGACTTATTGAGTGTTGTTAAATTTAGCTAACCCCCCTAAGAAATTTTAGCATAGTGTAACCAGGTTATCTTTTGTTGGGCATTCTGTTGTTAATTAGGATGGCTTTACCTAGATCCCCTTTTGACATGCCCATGCTCGATAGCACTGAACAATTCGCAACTCTAAGGGCTTGTATTGCCATGCTGGACAGAATGGTGCGGGGGGAGGGCGGCGGGATACCCCAGGCGACGCAGACGGTGAAGGCGGCCGTCAGTAATACGGGTTGCTCAAAGCCACGCGTCATGTCGGGTACCCCTAAATCGCTCCGGGGTTCATTATACTGCCGTGGCATCACAGTGTGTAGCGCGTAGGTTACACGAACACGTTTCTAGGGTTTACCATAGTTGGAAGGCAAAAACGCAGGTCATATGTTGGGATAAATAAAGTAGAATCCAGCGCTTTTTGTCAATTCAGATCATGTCACGCCTCACAGATCCCAAAAGTAACAAAACCAAAAAAACTTGCTTTAATACAACATATAAACCACGTAAATTTAATAAAATTGGTTCCTCGAATTACTTAATAGATAGTAATGCGTGCTAATGTAATACTTTTGCCTCTGTTAACCACGAATCGTCGCGAAACCATTATAGTAATCATTAGAGTAAGAAACCGAAGTCGTTTAAAAATATGAAAACATTTTATTTACACATCGGAACAAAATTAAACGTTACAAAGTTATTAGATGTATCTGTTGGTGCATGTGTATGTTAGTTGTTAGATTGTTTTTTCATGTGTATGGGTTGGTGGGTTTTTGTATGAATGTATACTTTAGGTATATATCGGTGCATGTGTATGTTTGTTGGTAGATTGTGTATTTGCATGTGTGTGGAGTGAAAGGGGTTTTGCATGAATACATATCATGTTTTGTTTGTGGCTTGTATAAATTTGTGGATTTTGCATGTGGTATTTTTTCTTTCTTAAATATGAGTGGTGCCCTATCATCCCCTACCACACGCCCTTGCGGCGGCTTGCGGGGTATTAAGTAGATGTTAATAAAATATAATATATTTGCACACAGAGACGTCCTGATAATATTACGCATTTGATTCCATGTTTATTTTGCCTAATCTTCTAATAACGATTGTGCCGCCACACGTGCCCCTCCTCTTCCTTAAAGTTAAATTTGTGTTTCTGCTAGTCTATTAGCGGCGGGGGCCGCCCGTCGCCAAGGGGGTTGGCGGAGGGCGGGGCGGAACCACCGGCGGCTCTGTGAAATTGTGGGGTGGGGATGAAGTAGCAAGACGTGTAGTTTGGGCGCGATGAGAGGATCGGGGCGAGGCATTCGGGGGAGAGGAGGGTAATAATAAATGTGTAGGGTCGTGGCGGGACGTTTACCGAGTAATTGATTTTTGATTGAGTTGCCGTCAGGAATTGTGGCTGCTTAGGTGATCGGCCGTGTGTACTATCCTACCTGAAGGATCGCCTTCTAGATGGTGATTTATGGATCATTGATCCATTGATGTGTGATAATAAGTTGTACTTTGAGTGAAACTACGATTGTGCCGATGACACTTTGTTTTTTTTAATTATGCAAATCTGAACGTTGAAGGGCTCATTTTATTGGCAATAAGGAATACATGGGCATCGAATGTGAGCCATTGGTGTTTCATTGAATCCAAGCCACGGGTCAGTCACACGCAAATTGTTGTTTTCTTAAGCGTTTAAGATAATGAAGAATAACGTGAATATTTTTTGTCGAACTCTTTATTTGAATATTGGCTTGTTTTTCCATATCCTTGTCATGTAAAATGTAATTACGAAAAACGGCGATCGTTTTTCTGTACCACTCATTGTTACTATTGCTAATAATTTTGACAGCTCACTGGAAATGTCTTGTTTAATTATTTATGATGTCATTCTAAAATACTCTTTTAACTATGATTTAAACAATTTAATATTTGTGCAGCAGTTTGACTCCCATATTCAATTTTTTGTGCATGTGAATATTATAAATATTTTCAAGTGTTGATATTGTAGTACCTTTTCACTGGGAAAAAATATTGAATCGTTAGATATTACTAGAAGTACGGTGAGACCTTAATTTTTTCCAATTTAATGACTGCCTTAATTACTCTGGGCCCAAAATGCAATCGTCTCAATGAAATTTGGATTCTTTAATGGCATTTTTCTTTAGCATTTTGGGAAGCGAGTGTGCTAACATCAAGCTTTGCGCTACGAATTTGTTCCTAGCGCAGGAGTTTGCATTTGATATGAAATTATTGCGGCCTCAATACCGGTCTTCCGCCCTATCAACTTTAAATGTCTTTCATCATCCAGCCATCCATTTCCCTTCCTCCCTCCTCTTTTTTCAGTATCGGTTTGGTATGCAGGCACATACTACAGCGGGGCTACATTCTATATACATACTACACACATACTACTCACAGTAGAGAATGTCTTCCGGCATTCGATCGGTAGTGGGATTGTACAATGTTAATGTGGATTATTATGTGCCTTCGAAATCATTCCCTGTCTCTTATGACAAGAACATGTAAAAAATACGGAAGTGTGCAATTATAACTTATTAGATTCAAGGATTATAATATTCAGTTGCACAGAAAGTCTGTAATCAGGAATTTTTGGAAGGCAATATATAGTAAAGTAATTACAATTATTAGGTAATCTACCGGCTAAGGTAGGTTAGTTAAGGACAAAACTACCAAATAAATATTTCGTCTCACCACACACAACACAGCAAAACCCAATCCAGCAACCTACTCTACATCAGGTCCCTCTTCATCTCCGTGTACTTCTTTCCTCCCTTCATCCCGTCCAACATCCCTATCCTCTTCCTGCCCTTACCTCGCTTGCCCAACATTCTCCCCTCTATTACCTTCTTCAACATCCCACTGCCGCTCAATACGCCTTTCATCCACTTTCCTTTCCTCCATAGGACTTCTCCCAACAAACCCCTCTCCTCACCCACCATCTCCAGTACTTCCTCATTTGTTTTCCTTTCGGTCCATTTCACCTTCTCCATTCTTCTCCACACCCACATTTCAAAAGCCTCCAATCTACTTCTATCGTTTTGATTCAATGACCAAGTTTCCGCGCCTTATGTAACTATGCTGCATATCAAAGTTTTAAAGAGCCTTTTCCTAACATCCTTACTCATCGTCCCTCCCATCAATTCCTATCTCCTTGTGAAAGCCTCCTTGCCTGGGGAAATTCTTTTCCTTACTTGATCGTATTGGTTCAACTCCCAAAATACTTTAACTGTTCAGGTCTGTCTAGTTTTTTCCCTCATTTTTGTGTGAACTTGAAATTTTCTCTTTCTGAAAAATCGCATAAATTTTGTAATTTTTATATTCTCATGTTTTTTAATGTTTGTACCCTTCAAGCCACCGCTAGGATGTGCGGCAGGGCACATCCTCGCACACCACAATAAATTTTACCCGACTGACTGACTGATGCTTAAGTACTGCGCCGTTTGGCGCATTTTATACCGATACCCAGCTATGCTAATAAACGGTTGTGTGATAGTGGTTTAAGGGCGAAATTAAGCTAACGAGTATACTATTTGGTGATTATTAGGATTCATTTAAACTTGTTTTTGCACGTTTGTATTTAAAATGGGGATCATCAGAATAGTCCCATAAAGGTTGACAAGTCGAGCACCGTATATATACATATCTCTGGGCGGAGGGGAAGAGGAGGTAGGAAAGAAAGAATTGGTTGAGCTAGGAAGAGGGGGCCTAAAAGTCTATGGTTTGAGGTGGAGAAGGAGGATTGGTAATATTGACAAATTAGCAATAATAGAATAATTAGATTAGATAAAAACCAATTAGATAATTAGCAGGCTGGAAGGGTAGGGTCAATGCAATGTTGCAAAAAACCCACCTGACATCAGATTAGTTGACAGAGGATTAGGGAAATGATTATTATGAACTGGGAGAACGGCACTTAGTAATTAGTTAGGTGACTCAGTAGCGGGCTGGGAGGAAGAGGGAGTCGCTACATTGTTGAAAAAGTCTCACTTGGCTTCAGGTGAGCTGGCAGGGGGTGAGGGAAGAAAAAATAACGGGGAATGTGAAGGGTAAAGAAAATCGTTGGTCAAAACATCTTGCACTGAATGGTTGAGGCCTTAACTTTGTAGAATTCCATTATTAACTTAGGAGAAAAATTATATCTTTGCTTTCTACAGAATAGACTTTATTCGTCGACTAGTTTCGTTTACACTGTAACATCATCAGGACTAGTGGTACAATATACATTTTTCTGAGTTATATACTAAATTTCGGGTGGCGGATGGGAAGTGAAAGGGAAGGGAAGGGAGGGAGTGTAATTAAGGAAAGGGTAGGTATGAGGGGGGGGGAAAGGGTTGGTAAGGGAGCGTGGGTCTGCGTCATGGGGATTTTTTGGGGTGTAGAATAGGAATGTCCAGGAGGGGTGAGTGGAAAGGGAAGAGGTGGTCATTGGTTATCCTTTCCTTCCTCTTAACCATTTTTACAATTTCTAACTGCTCCCGGATATCCAGCTGCGTCCCTTTCTTCACTCCGTGCAGTAATTGGGGGGTGAAATCCGCTCGGTGGCCTTCCTTCGAGAGATGGGTTGCGAATTGGGACATTCCAGAGTTCTTCATGAAATCCCTCCGGTGTTCTTCCGTTCGAACCTTTATGCTCCTTCCTGTCTGACCAATGTACTTAGCGTCACAGTCGCCACATTGTAATTGGTAAACCCCGCTCTGGAGAGTTGGTTTCATGGGGTCTTTGACTGCAGGTAGCAAACTCCTTAGGTTTTTGTTATTGTAAAAGGCAGGTTTAATGTTCAAATCCTTTAGTACACCGCCTATTTTAATGGAGGGTTTTCCTACATATTTGATGCGTCGCCACGAAGTTAGGTCTCTGGGTGGGGGACAGTAAATTTCTCTGAATAAAAGTTTTTTCTTTTTGTTATCCAGCAAATCATCAATCAATTTCTCTGTGTATCCATTGGCCAGAGCAATTTTTTTTAATATTGGTTATTTCCATTGTGAAGGCTGAGGGGTCTAAAGGGATAGCTAATGCCCTGTGTAGCATGCTGTGAAAGGCTGCAAGTTTATGGTGAAATGCATGTTTCGAGGATGCATGGATGACCTGGTCTGTACAAGTGGGCTTGCGGAAAATTGGAAATTTGTGTTTTCCCTCTTTAATGGAAATATTGAGATCCAGGAAATTCAAGCTATAACCCTCTTGGACCTCCATGGTGAATTTAATTCTTGAACTTAATGAATTGATGAGTTTAAGAAAGTTAACCAATTGCCTCTTCGTACCTGTCCACAAACATAATATATCATCTACGTACCGGAACCAGTAGTGCACATTATTAAGTAGAGGATTTTCACTTTTGAAAAATTCTATTTCTAGGTTATTCAGAAATATTTCAGCCAGCAGAGGTGATAGGGGGGAGCCCATAGCTAGACCTTCCAATTGTTGATACAGGTTTCCATTAAACAAGAAATAATTCTGATTTATACACACTGTCAATAAAGATATGAGTTCATTGCAAATAATTTCTGGTGTTTTAGCATTGTGTAGCACTTCCTTTGCTAGGAGCACTGCTTCTTCTCTTGGAACACTGGTGAATAAGTTTACAACATCAAATGACACTAATATGGAGTTCTTGGGGGGAGTTATATCTGTTAAGTACTTTGTCAGTTCTATAGAGTTCTTTATGCTGTATTTTCCACGAAATTGGGAATGTTCTACAAATTTGCGCCCCACAACTCTAGCTAAAGAATGCGCTGGGGACCCGATACCTGAGACCACTGGGCGGATCGGTATGGAAGGTTTATGCACCTTGGGCATGCCGTAAAATCTGGGGGGGGTTGGATTCATCTCTATTACTTCCCACTTTTCCTTGGGGGTGAGGACAGTTTTAATTTCGGAAACCACTGTTTTGCACTCTGATTGGAATCTCACTGTAGGGTCCTTTTTTAACAATTGTACATTGTTTTCTGTAATGAAGATTAAACACTTGTCAATATAAGTTTGGTGGTCCATAATCACTGTTGAATTTCCCTTGTCTGCTTTAATGGCCACCAAATTCGCCGTTTTAAAAGATTTAATGATGGAATTAATAACGGCACATTCTTGGTTGCGGGCACTTGGTTTCTCGTCACTGGTTCCCTCTTCTCTTTTCAGAACCGAATTTAGGGTGTTAGCAATTACACTTTTAATCATGTGGTCTTCTCTCCTCAAAGCTACTTCACAGTCCACGATGAGGTCTACGAAATCCTTGTGACTACTTTTAAGATCGGGACAGTATTTGAGACCTTTTTCTAGTAATTTGGATTCCGCTGGTTTGAAATGGTGATTGGATAAGTTGATGACTTTATCATGGAAGGTATGAGGGTTCAGAATTTGACTCACGGTTTCTTCCCTTGCCGGTGGTAGTAGTTTTTTCTTTAGGTTGAGCAGCTTCTTCTTAACCGTCTGGAACTTCTTGTGTGTGTAAAAATTCGGGAGTGAAATCGCTGGTGTGGCTACAATCTCTCAAGTGCTTGGCGAATGGTGATGCGGAGATGTTATTTTTTAAACAAGCTCGGTGTTCCTTAATTCTTGTTTCAAATCTCCTCCACGTCTGGCCTATGTATATCTGATTGCAGTCTTTGTAGCGGAGTTTAAATACTCCACTTTTGCGTAGTGGTTCAACGTGGTCTTTCGTCGTGTTATACAGACCATGTCATTCACCATAATTCTAGGCACTATTTCGCTCAAAAATTATCGGCCTTTCACGCCATAACACACAGAGTATGTTCTATCCCCTTGTCCAAAGAAAACACACTAAAGAACTAAAGATCATTAAACAAATTGCATTGAACAATGGGTATAGAGAAGATTTAATTGATATCCTTTACCGTAAGAAACTATCCCGTTTAGCAAAGTTATCCATACATAGTTCACCCACATTTACAGAAAACCAGCCAAAGTGGCAGAGATTCCCTTTTCTTGGTCACTTGTCGTTAAAAGTACAAAGAATTCTCCCAAATGAAAATGTGAGACCGGCCTTTTACAATGAAACTAATTTAAGCAACATGTTATGCCACACGAAGGACCACGTTGAACCCCTACACAAAAGTGGAGTATACAAACTCCGCTGCAAAGACTGCAACCGACTGCCTTACTCTCTATTCTTTTGTTGATGATCCGTATTATCTTACCCCACTTATCACTAACTCTTAGCACAGATCTTCCCTTCTTACTTCCCAATAGTGACTTTACATTGCTGTATAGCACACTAATTTCAACTTTCCTCGGACAAGTTTCCATATTCTGCGCTTTTTTCATTCACCATGCCTCTTTTCCTCAATTTGAAATTTTTCCAACTTTTACTCCTACCTCCAGTTCTTGCCATGCCTCTTCAATTATTTCCTCCAAATATACGTTAAACGACACAGATGATAGTAGGTAGCCCTGCCTTACAACTCTTCCTAACCCTGCCCATCCGGACTCTCCGTTCCTCACTCGCACCTTGGTACTCTGAGATATGTACAGGTCCGGATTAGCCTCCTATCCCTCCAATATATTCCTATTTGCTGCGGTATACTCATTAATCTTCCTTATTTACTCTATCAAACGCTTTTCTGAAATCTAAGAGCTAGGCAGATGCATTCTGATTTTATTCTTTAATCCTCTCGATTGGTGATCTCATTACTGCAATGGCATAACTTTTGTCTCTTTCTTTCCTGAAACCAAACTGGTCAACCATTAAGTATTCATTCCTCTGATCTTCATCCTTTCGTTGATGATCCTGTAAATCACATTATCTGCTTGCGAACTGGGACGTTTTGCTCTGTTGTCCTTACACGGTATACTAACTTCATGACTATCATCGTTTTCATTTTCCTCACTGGCCTTTCCCTCTCACCGGTGGGTACACCTTGACTTAAGCTACCTTCCTGTACATCACATTGTTTTTCTATTAGATTAGCCTATTGACCTTATAGGCCCAAGTTATGTTTTGTTTGAGCTTCAGTGTAGTCGTCAAGAGTGAGCATATAGTAAATGTCCACGGTGATTATAGAAGTGGCGGTCCGTCTGTGGTGAACAATGAACCGTGCCTGAAAATTGAGGGAAAGTTTGTGAAAACTGGAGTTTTACGTTACCTGAAATTTTTAGAAAGTTTTCCACAGATTTTTACGGCTTTGCTGATTGGAAAAACGACTTAAACGTTAGGTTACTACATATTTTGTGCGCTGCTTGACGAGGAATTTCAAGATGCTGTGTCATCGGTTGGCTGCGATCTCAGGCGGCAGATTATTATGCTGAAGGAATTTGAAAATTAGTTCAGAAATATGGCAAATATTTTAATTTTTAGCGAATATGCATTAATTAGAAGAGATATTTTTAAGAGGTATATTTGAGATGAAAATTATATGTTTTCTGTATCCATCGGAGTGTATTTTTTAAAGAATAACGGAAGTTACTTTCGGGACATCGTATTTTTTATCCTCGTCTGAATTTATTATCTCGTTCAATTCCAAGAAGCTACGGAATATGCCGCGGCGCTAACTTTTGACGTAGTCTTCCACTAAACGTGGATTATAATGCAGCGATTTCAGTAGTAGTTGTTTTAGGGGAGGCGACCGACAGCTAAGGTCATTTGCCACATTATGGATGGATGGGAAAGGAAGGGTGGAGACACTCCCGAGGATTAGCCAACTTTTGTCGATAGGCACCGAGGGGTCCGCAGTTCAACGTCCCATCCGACGGACGTCGTACTCACTCAAAGTGCTCTCCACGAAGATTCTCAATTAGGAATCGAGGTACGCCACGATTTTAGAGTGTAAAAGTTATCCACCTTGACCGGATTCAAACCCGGTTCCCTGGATGTGCGGCCGAGTGCCTTAGCGAGTTTAGGCAACCGAGGCGTCTTCTTATATTCCGCATTCGTGTTATTATTTATTTATTTGCTCTGCCTGCTACCTAGCTGTTTATATACAAAAATCCGTGATCCATTGTTTCCCCTTCCTTATTATTGCCAAATCCTATGGTTTCTATCGTGGCTTTCGATATACCTTATTTGATATCCAAGTATTTCTATTTTTCCTCGACAGTACTCAACTCCTTTCCCTCACTTGTGATTTTCTCGACAGATTGCGGATGTTCCTTATTTACGAGGGTCATCCGGAAAGTAGTACCCGTTCGTGAAATAAATACACAAAAGTAAATATTAACAAACATAAAAAATTTTATTTGAAAGAGGATACTTTAAACTACTTCTCAACATAATCTCCAAGCAAATTAAGGCATTTGTCATAACGTGTGACAAGTTTCTGTATTCCTGCTGCATAGTCCTTCGCCGCCAGCTCATTGAGATACAGGGTCACTCCTTCTTTAAGTTCTTCATCGCTGTCAAATCTTTTTCCTGCCAAAAAGTCTTTAAGCTTTGTAAAGAGATGAAAATCTGAAGGGGCCAAGTCCGGGCTATACGGTGGATGGTCGAAAGTTTCCCATTTGAATTGCTGCAAAAGTTTTTGTGTTATCCCAGCTGCATGAGGCCTGGCATTGTCATGAACGAGAATGACACCAGTAGACAATAGACCTCGCCGCCGATTTTGTATTGCCCGCCGTAATTTCTTTAATGTTTCACAATACGCATTGGCATTAATAGTGTCTCCACGGGCCATAAAATCAATAAGCAATACACCTCGTCGATCCCAGAAAATGGTTGCCATGAGTTTCGTGGTGGACAGAACTGTCTTGAATTTTTTTGGTTTGTTTGGTGAATGAGCATGATGCCACTCCATTGACTGTCGTTTACTCTCAGGTGATGCATAACAAACCCATGTTTCGTCACCAGTAATTATGCGAGTCAAGAAAGAGTCTCCTTCATCAGAATAACGTCCCAAAAACGTCAGTGCTGCAGCCATACGCTTGGTTTTGTGCTCATCTGTAAGCATGCGAGGGACCCATCTTGCACAAATTTTTGCATAATGCAGATGGTGTTTAACAATTTCATGAACAATTGTTCGAGAAACATTGGGAAAATGCTCACAGATGTCATCAATTGTGACGCGCCGATCGTTCCTCACGAATTCGTCAACTGAGCTCACCAGTTGGTCTGTAATGATAGACGGTCTCCCCGAACGCTCATCGTCGTGTGTGTTCCCCCTCCCCATGTTAAAGTTGCGACACCACCGCCGAACAGACGACTCGTCCATTACATTGTCTCCATACACCTCCTTTATTTGGCGATGTATATCACATGGGCGAACGTTTCTTGCATTGAGGAATTTAATCACTGCCCTCACTTCACAACTGGCGGCGTTCTCAATTTTTTTAAACATTGTAAACAATCACAGAAACAACACAGGCAATGCTAGCGTCACGCAACTTGGCTCAGAGAAGGCAGACAAGCCACTGAAGCTATCTGACTTTTTATAATATAAAAATCCCTAATAATATACCCTGTCCCTTCTTCGGTGTCCCATTGGATTTCCAGTTTTACTTGTGGAAAATTGCAACAAAGTTCTTTTTATTATCGGGAAGTAAGATGGGAAGACTTAAGTTAACAGTGAAAATAAGTGGGGTAAGATAATAGTTGAACCAGAAACAATCCAAGAGAGATGGAAGGAATATATAGAAACACTGTATGGTAGAGAACTTAGGCCGACAAGGTTAGACATAGAAAAGGAACATGAGGTAGAAGAAGATAGCTTAGGTCCAGGCATACTCGATGATGGGATGGAAAGGGCATTAAGGGAGATGAAATCAAATAAAGAAGGTGAGGCAGGTATTGGAATGTGAATGCATTACTTGATTGACAAGGAAGGATTATCAGTCTATTGCCTACGTTTCCTTTCAGGTATATCATGGTATTTGGGTTTGAAAAAGTGAAGAGGGAAAAAAATGTAAGGAAGTGCTTAAGGTCGGAAAGAGGAGAAATGATTTCCTTTGACTTAAGAATGAGCGAGCGGCCATTATTTAAGTTGTATCAATTTTTATTTCATCTCGGCTACTGCTGAGGGGTCAGGCAACTTATTCGTGCGAGCTACGTCAATTCATAGCTAGGACATTTCCGGTTAGGGCAATTTTATATGATACCAAATCAGCGATTAAATCAGACATAGTTAATCAAACTACTGAGATGCTAGCAAGAAATTAATTTTATGTTTTGTCTCAACGTAATCCCCGAAAACATTTTTTGTGTATGTGCCAGATATATATATATTTTTTAGGTAATCTACCGGTTAAGGTAGGGTTTTGGATGGACACAACTATCAAATAAACCTTTTGTGACTCCCCACGTAGCAAACTAATCTATATCAGGTCCCTCTTCATCTCGGTGTACTTCTTTCCTCCCTTCATCCCGTCCAACATCCTTATCCTGTTCCTACCCTTACCTACGCTTGCAGAACATTCTCCCCTCTATCACCTTCTTCAACATTCATCTACCGCTCAATACGCCTTTTATCCATTTTTCCTGCCCCCATAGGATTTCTCTCAACAAACCCCTCTCCTCACCCACCATCTCCAGTACTTCCTCATTTGTTTTCCTTTCGGTCCATTTCACTTTCTCCATTTTTCTCCACACCCACATTTCAAAAGACTCCAATCTACGTCTATCCTCCTGCTTCAGCGACCACGTTTCCGCGGCGTACATAGCTACGCTCCATATCTGAGTTTTTACGAGTCTTGTCTTAACATCCCTACTCAACGTCCCCGTCATCAACTCCCTCCTCCTTGAGAAAGCCTCCTTGCCTAGCGCAATTCTTCTCCTTACGTCCCTAACATTTTGACAGTATTGGTCCAAAACACTTCCGAGATATGTAAACTGTTCTATCTGTTCTATTTTTTCCCCGCCTATTTTAATATTTAGCTTAGCCTTTTTCTTTCTGGAAAATCGCATAACCTTTGTTTTATCAATATTGATTCTCATCCAATATTTATCGCACTGAACCTCCAATTCACTCAACAATGCTAGCAACCCCTTGGCTGACTGAGCAAATAATGCTTGGTCATCAGCAAACCTAACCGATTTTACGAATTCCCCTCCGACTTTCATTCCTACCTCCAGTTATCCCCATGCCTCTTTAATCATTTCCTCTACATATACGTTGAACAGTACCGGTGTAATGGGCAGCCCTGCCTTACACCTCTTCCTAACACTGCCCATTCGGACTTACCGTTCCCCACTCGCACCTGAGCAGTCTGGGACATGTACAGGTTGCGGATCAGTCTCCTGTCCCTCCAATCCATTCCTATTTTCTGCAATACACGCATTAATTTTTCCCAATTCACTCTATCAAACGCTTTTTCGAAATCTACAAAACAGGCAAAAACGTCCTGATTGTATTCTATATTCCTCTCGACTAGTGATCTCATTTCTGCAATGGCATCACGCGTACCTCTTCCTTTCCTGAACCCAAACTGATCATCCCCTAAGCAATCTATTGCCTTGCTCTCTATCCTTTTGTTGACGATCCTGAGAATAACTATAGCTGCGTGGGATATCAAACTTATTGTTCTGTAATCCTCACAAGACGTAGCCTTTGCCTTTTTTGGAATAGGAACTAACACCGATCTCAACAAATCTTCCGGCCAGATTCCTTCCTCATAGACACTACGATTCAGTCCATATTTCCATATCTCCTTCCTACATTTTCCTGAACATTCCAAGAGTTCCAAAGGAATGCTGTCTACCCTCACGGCCTTATTTACTTTCATCTCCTTTAATTCCCTTTGTATTTCATCGTCGAGTATTCCTGGACCTAAGCTATCTTTATCTACGTCATGTTCATTTTCTATAACAAACTGTGTCGGCCTAAGTTCTTTACCATACAGTGTTTCTATATATTCCTTCCATCTCTCTTGGATTTTTCCTGGTTCAACTATTATCTTACCCCATTTATCTTTAACTGTTAGCCCAGATCTTGCCTTTTTACTTCCCGATAATAACTTAACCTTGCTATATAGAACACCAATTTCACCCTTCTTCTGTAAACTTTCCATATCCTCGCATTGCGTTTTCCACCATTCTTCTTTTGCTTTATTTGTGGCCCTTCTCAATTTATTGTTTAACTCTTTGTACTTCATTTTGCCTAACTCTGTGTTTACATTTTTCCATCTTCTTCTCTCATCCATCTTTGCAATCATCTCATCCGTTACCCATGGTTTCCTTATCCTTTTCCCGTTAAAGATTCCCATAGTGTATTTCGCGGCTTCCGATATCACTTTCTTGATACATTCCTATACGATAGTACTCGGTTTTTTACCGTCATCCATCATTTTCTCTACAGCCTGCTGATACTCCTTCCTCGTTAATCCATTTTCTGCTTCTAAATTCCATTTCCTAACCCGCCGCCCTTGCCTTATCTTCTTGAAACGAACATAACATTTCATAACAACTAAATTGTGGTCAGAGTCCGCATCCGCTCCTGGGAAACTGTGCGAATTTATCACACTGTTCCTAAACCTGTGCCTAACCATTATATAATCTAACTGATACCTTTCTGAGTCACCTGGCATTTTCCATTTATATCTACGCCTTTTGTGGTGTCTAAACCATGTGTTAGTGATGACTAACCCCTGTCTCCTGCAGAATTCAATTGCTTTCTCCCCGCGTTTATTCCTCGTGCCTAACCCATAGTCGCCCACCTCACCACCATCTCTTCCTTCGCCTACCGTCGCATTCCAATCCCCCATCACTATCAAATGTTTCCCTGCAGGAACACTCGTGATGATATCCTCTAAGTCATCGTACATTTTATCGACTTCTTCCTCCTTGTGGTTACTCGGTGGCATGTATACCTGAACAATGACCAAGTTCGTCGGCTCTGCTTTAATCTCCACGAGTAAAATTCTATCTGTAGCTCGCTCTATGTTGACTACGCTTCTTCCTACCCCTTTATTTAAAATTACGGCAACCCGTCGTTGGCTCTCGTCCCCGCCGCTGTATATCATTCTATAATTGTCACTCCAGTAATCCCCGCTATCCTTCCATCTCACCTCGCAGAGACCTAAAACATCTATATTACCTCTTTCCATCTCTCGCTTAATATTTTCTAATTTGTCTCTCCTCAACATTGTCCTGACGTTCCAGGTTCCTATTCTAACTACTTTCGTCTTCTTCTGAGTCTTCTGTCCTGCTGCAGTTATTTCTTCCCTGCAAGGGTTTCGTGAGATGACGACCGCGTAAGCCTTGCCTCTCCCGCTACCGGGCACGAAACACGGTCTCTTGGGCCGAGTCCCGTAGTTGCCAGGACTCATTTTCTCTCCTGTCCATTATTTTTCATGGGAATAATAATTGAGGTGGTTTCCCGTTGCCTTCCTCAATAGTGTTTTTAACGTGACACCATCACTTAATGGCCGCCCTACTGGGGTCAGACACCATTGCAGCCGCCTCACTGAGGAACAGACGCTGCGTGGACTACCTTTCGTCTGGCTCCGAACCTTCGACCTATCTGGCGTGGGTGACCCTTCCAGGAGTAATTATTATTACTCCCGCCAGCAAAGCTCTAGGGGTCATCAGAACACACAAGCCCTTCCACCACGACAAGGTTGTAGTCCATGGGAGGGATATATATATATATATATATATATATATATATATATATATATATATATATATATATATATATATATATATATATATATATATATATATAAAACTTAGAAAGTAACACACAGCACGAGAACACATAAAAAGAACACTCACAATAATATCTCTATAATGTTGACGGACTCGAGCTCCGTCTTCTTCGGAAGATAAGATATGACTAAGGAAAAGGGTACGCGGTGCAGAGAGAGTATGGGAAGAGGGAGAGGGGAAAAAAACAGGTAGTTGGGGAGGGGTGAAGGAGGGGTATATGGAGGGGGAGAAAGCGGAGCGGGGAACAGGTTGAGGGAGAGGGGTGAAAGAGGAGGTTATGGAGGGGGAAAGGGAGGCCAGAGGGGAGCGGAGATTGAATAAGGAGGATGCGGAAATAGTAACAAGCGACACAGAAAACTAAAAATTCATTAACAGATCCCACAACACCCATGACCAAGGCATCAACTCACCAAGTCATTATAAGGGCTTGACAAGTCAAAACACAGGACAAGGATGACAAAATGTATGCGGATAAATAAATTGTCCTACCAACTCGCAAGAAACAAATCCACCTCCATCCACTTCAGCCCCACCCCCCCATTTAGTGAACGACATTGAGACCCGGATGTTGATAGGCTTTACACAGCCATATAAATGTCAATTCCATTGTTTTTAGTTTTATTGGGTTATCGGATGGGGGAAGGGATGCTAGCACGGAAACATTGTAACAGTTCCCAACGTATTACGGTCGAAGGGATCACGAATATAAGACTAGAGAAATAGACTGCAAGACTGACAGGTTTAAAATGTCATTTTTTCCAAGAACGATAAGGGAACAGAATGCTCGTAGTCGAAATTCCCCAGGACTTAGTTCATTACAATAAGTATTAACGTACAGGTTAGGGACTTCGCGAGGATGTGTATACATGTGTGTATGTATGTATGTATATGTATGTGTGTATATATACATATATATATATATATATATATGTATATATATATTTTTTTTCCTACAGGTTCCCCCCACCTTTCCTCACCTAACTCCCAACCCCCTCAACCCTTACCCTTCCCTCATGGTGCTACACCCCCTACCACACACCTTTTTGGTGGCTCGCAGGGTACTTATGTAGATGTAGATGTAGATGTAACAGTGGTTGAAGGGGGTGTTGTGGTGGGAGGCATGTTTTGGGATGGGAAGACCCGCGGACGGGGAGGAGGGATTACATGAGGCTGCGATGATTGGTTACCCTGAGGTACAGGGGTGTAGAGCACTGGCTTATATAAAATGCCGGGCAGAGTTTGCAAGTCAGAAGATAGATTACATTCTGAGATGTGCATGAGGAGTGGGGGAAGGGCGGGAGAGAGTTAAAAGGTGGGATGGAGAGGGGTGGAGTGGTGAAAATAGGACAAAATTTGCATCTAGCTCGCAAGCACGGAGTGGGTGTGATTCTGGGGGAGGGAGGGGATTTGGAAAGAGGCTTGGTGGATTTGAGGAGATCTGATAGGTTGGCGGGCCGTTTGAATGTAACAGAAGGGCATTTAGGAAGAAGGTTGGACGAAACGTTGTGATTTTTGAGGATGGGGTACAGGTCTTTGAGGATGAATTTAAGGGACTGGATGCCAGGGAAGTAGGTGGTGCATATTGAGAGAGGTTGGGAGTCTGTGGTTGAGGGAGGATTGGGGGTGTTGGATTGTTTTAGGATTTTTTTGTGAAGGAGAGAATCTGGGTATCCCCGTTGGAGGAGGGAATGGTGAAGGTTGTTGAGGTATTTGTTGAGGGATTCGGGATGGTTGCAAATGCGGTGCCCGGGGATAGAGAGGGAGTAAGGGAGGGAGCGTTTGGTGTGGTAGGGGTGGCAGCTGTTAAAATGTAGGTATTGTTGTTTGTTAGTAGGTTTAGTATGTACGGAGGTTAGAAATTTGTTGTTAGTTAGGGAAATATTTACATCGAGGAAAGTGATCTGTGATGATGAGATGTTGGAAGAGAAAGAAAGACATTAGGAATCATTAAGTTGGGAGATGAAGGAATTGAGGGAGTCTATGTTATTTGGCCAGAGTAGAAAGATGTCATCAATGTACCGGAGCCACAGAAGGGGTTTAAGAGGGTAACTGGAAAGGAACTTCTCTTCCAGGACACCGAGGTGGAGGTTAGCGTATGACGGGCTGAATCTACTTCCCATGGCACAGCCCTTTATTTGGAGGTAAAAATTATCATTAAAAGAAAAAGAGTTACGGTTGAGGATGATGTTAGAAAGGTCAATGAGAAAATTGGTGCTTGGAATTTGAGGGCTAGGGCGTTTGGAGAGGAAGTGGCGTGGGGAAGCAAGGCCTTCTTCGTGAGGAATTGAGGTATATAGGGATGTGACGTCAATTGTAGCCATAATGCTCTTGGTGTCAGAATGGAGGGAAATTGAGTGGAGCAGATTGAGGAAGTGGTAGGTATCTTTGACATAGGAAGGTAAGGCTTAAACTTGCGGATGCTGATATATTGTTATCTTCGTGAGTCTGCCTAATGCCGCCTTCCTTACCTCTCATAAATTTTGGACGGCACAATAGAACACAGAATAAAACAGATAACACGTAAAAGGACACTCACACTCTAGATGATTTAAGCTTTCGGCCTACTCCGAGGCCTTCTTCAGGTCAGACATATATAATAAGTTTGAATATATATATATATATATATATTCAAACTTGAAAATCCTGCCATACGGCGCACAAATATTCATTCAAACATAGAAATAGGTATAAGAAAAGGGGATAGAAAAACACATAAAAGGCGAACACAGGACATGTGGGGAAAGCGGTTTTAGAGCAGATCACGAAAGTAAAAATATTTCCTTATCCCGGATAAAGAAATATTTTTACTTTCGTGATCTGCTCAAAAACCGCCTTCCCCACATGTCCTGTGTTCGCCTTTTATGTGTTTTCCAATCCCCTTTCCTTATACCTATTTCTATGTTTGAATGAATATACTACCTTGACCAAAAAGTTCCCGGAATAACCACCGTGTGGTCTCCCATCGTTCCGATTTGAGTTCTATTTTTTTTGTTAAATTGGTACATCTGTTGTTGATATTCCCTTTAAATCATAGTGTCATAACTTGACATTTGCAAAAGTTACGTAGCCAAGAGTACATCTATCTCTGTGTGTGTTGGCGATTTTTTACAATTGCAGAAATTGATTTAAATTTGCAACAACGAACTTGTATTAAATTTTGCGTAAAAAACGGATTTAGTGGCCCACGGACGTTGGAAATTTTGGAAAAGTGTTTCGGCAACGATTCTCTAAAAAAAACGGTCGTTAACAGTGGCACGAGCGGTTCAGAAGTGGTCGTGAGTCAATCGAAGATGATGAACGCAGTGGCAGACCATCGACATCGAAAGTCGGTGAAAAAATTGATAAAGTAAAAGAAATGTTGGTCAATAACCGCAAATTAACCATCAGAGAAATAGCGGAGGACTTGAACATTGCCTATGGATCCGCCCAAGACATTGTGGTTAATGATTTGGGTTTCCGTCGTGTAGCAGCAAAGTTGGTGCCAAAAGACCTCAATTTCATGCAAAAAAGAGACCGTGTTGACGTCGCAAAAGACATGATTTGCGAGGCTGAATCCGATCCCACATTCATCAAAAGGATCATTACTGGAGACGAGACGTGGGTTTATGAGTACGACACGCAATCCAGACATCAGGCAAGTGAATGGCGTTCACCAAATGAGCCGAGACCAAAAAAACCACGTCGTTTTCAGTCAAAAAAGAAGGCAATGCTGACGGTTTTCATGGATTACAACGGTGTAGTGCATCATGAATTTTTGCCAGAAGGCCAGACAGTAAACAAAGAGTATTATTTGGGCGTTATGAGACGTTTGCGTGAAGCAATTCGCCGAAAGAGACCAGAAATCGTCGCACAGTGCTATCATTATTCGTAATTTTTTGACGAAAAATGCAACAAATACCATCCAACAGCCACCGAATTCACCTGATTTGGCTCCCTGTGACTTCTTTCTGTTCAATCGAGTTAAAAAACCATTACGGGGAACGCGTTTTAGCAGCCGAGAGGAAGTAATGGAAAAATCGCAGGAAGCACTGATGGACATACCGAAAACAAATATAAAAAATGTTTCGAGGATTGGATCAAGCGCTGGCATAAGTGTGTTGCAGTCGATGGGGAATACTTTGAAGGGGACAATATAGATTTCGATGAACAAACTTGTATTTACCTGAATAAACCTGAATAAATTCCGGGAACTTTTTGATCAAGGTAGTATTTCACAGTTAGACACAAAATATTTATTTGATAGTTGTGTACTTCCAAAAACCTACCTTAACCGTTAGATTACCTAATAATAATAGTAAAAGCAACGGCAGATTTGGGAGAAATCCTATGGAGGCAGGAAAAATGGGTGAAAGACGTCTTGAGCAGCAGTGGGATTTGAAGACTTTCATATAAGAGAGAATGTTAGGAAATCGAGAAAGTGTAAGGAATAGAATAGGAATATTCTAATTCTAATTCTATAATGTAGCTAAGAGAGGGAGGAAATATCCCGAGATTAAGAGGGACTTGTTGTAGTGTAGTATGTTGGATTGTGTTTCGTTAGGAGGGACAAGAGAATTGGTTGGTCGTATCCATCCAAAACCTACCATAACCGGTAGACTGTCTATAACTATTAATATATATTCGAGTGGAGCGTTTATGAATAATGCTACGCAAATATATTACTAGCAAAACGAAATGGTTTTAAAATATATTCTGATATTATTTCCAAAAATCACGGATGAAAAGAAAACACGAATTGAAAATAATCACTCCTTGCTTATTTTTCAATGAAAAAACCAAATGCTTCCCCGAAAGATTTTATAAATGGAGTCAGGGGTGTTTTTTGGATCTGGAAAACTCCAGTTTTCAAGTCTTGATGAAAAGTTTCGGTTTCACTCTTTTCAAAACTTTTCTCTACCTCAAAATGCAACTGACTACTTTCCAAAGAGCGGTTTAAAGGTATTCTTAAGTCGAACTACAAAAGAATGATTGGGTCAGAGTTCACTGCATCGCTATGATCCAGTCATTTCTTCCCTAGTGCAATTCAGCCAGTCGAGACCTTGAGTGGAGCAAAGATGGAGCCCAAGGACTTGACAACAAACGCAGGGCTATGCATTTACGGAGGGAGCGTGTATTAAATGCGGAATACGGAACACAGAATCCGATCATGTTCCCTTCACTTTGGGAGGGAAATAAATTTCATTCTACTTTAGTGTCTATTTTTTTTGGAAGAAAATTCTTCGCAGATTCGTTTCGGTTTTAAAGCGAACCGATTTTGAACTCATTATTTTTCAATATCTACATAATAACTCGCAGGCCGCTACAAGGGCGTGTGAAGGGTGGTGTTAAGTCATTACCTTGGGTAGATCAGGTAAAAGACAATAAAACTGCATGCAAAACCAACAAATTAATGCACATATACACACACAGAGGGATATACGATCCTCGTAAATTCATGCGAAATCCACTTTATAAAGTAGCATTTAATCTTGTCATGACGTGTAAATCGAATGCATTTGCTATCTTAATAGTGCCTTTAAATTCTTGCTATTATAATTCATGATTGACCGGGGAAAAAAACGAATATTTGTATCTATCTGTACCGGAGTCTATCTCTCTTATCCTTTGCTTGAATGCTAAGTAATAAAATCAACTCCCCTGAAACCGATGGCAATATTGTACGATTTAAATGCATTGTATTTTAATAGGATTTCATTTGAGATTTCTTAATGATTTGACCTGGATTAAAAAAATTATTATGAATTCGGTTTCTGACGAAACGAGCTAAGTATTAACGGAGGATTTATGAATATCACATCATTAAATAATTCCCAGCTGGGTCAACGCGGGCGAAGGCGTTCGGATTATGTTCCTAGAAAACCTATAAACTTTCCTCGCGATAATACGGTAATTAGGGATTCAATCCGAGTTTGATGAGTCCCTACTCGCCAAACGGCAGCACCCCGTGAAGAGAATCAATTGATTATGAATTTCATTGCGCGGCTTAAGCGAGGAAACGCGAGGGCTCTGAAAGTTTCTCATTCTCCAAGATTTATTTTCTCTCTATAACTCCGAACTTTCATCAATGAGAAGATTGAAAGTTTAGAGTTTTTTTAACGGAAGCTTTTCTTCCTCCCACTCAAACTCTCCCTCCCACACTAATCGTACTAATTACGGCCAATAAGGAGGACTCGCCCTGCCAACAGGGGCGGTTGAATGCTCTTGTCCACACGTGCACAGCGACACTTTGCCAATTTGACGTGAGCCAATGCATATAGGTAATGCATATCAATGTCTGAGGGAATAGGTTCACAGTTCACAAGCGTGTCAATCTTACAACCGATTGAATGGAACAGCCGGATGCTGGTAAGAGACTTTAGTCATGTGTGAAACATTAATTTGAAAATGGAAAACCCACCATAAGAAACACTGAAAACTCACCAAAGGTCCATAGGGCCTTTGCCGCAGATTAAGGGTGAATCCAGGTCGAAAATTATTCGATCTACAGTGACAAATATTTAAAGGGGATTGTTAACTTTAAATTCCAAGGAATATGAGCATTTCCATTTTCGGAAGATATAAATATTTAATAAAATGAGAGCCAATTGAGGGAAATGAGTATGCAACAAGGGCAGCCCATTATTTCCTTTCTTTTAAGTAGCAAACCTTATCCAGTATACATGTATTCGATCATATACCCCATTGCCAATGAATAGTTACGTAGATTGAAGGGTTTCTATGATATAATGTCTATCTAACTCTCATACCTACAGCAACATGTGTTAAACTAAAGGACTCAAAGACTAATTTTTCACACGGATAATACGAGATAGTTATTGTAGGGTAGATGGATAGACGTAGGGTTAAGGATAGCAAGAATTCCCTTGCCACCCACAGTGTCTAGGGGATAATTAGTTTTATTTTACTCTATTTTCGTGTGCTGTGAATACATGTTGTGTGTTCATCCCCTACCACACACCTTTTCGGTGGCTTGAAGGGTAAAATGTAGATGTGGATCCTTTGTGAGATATTTTCTTATTTTTCCTTTATGGAACCCAGGTCCCTTTCTTTCACTCATGATTTTCTCTAAAGTCTGCTGATACACCTTACTCGTCAATCCATTTAATACATAAACGTTCTATTTCCTCACCCGCCTTCCCTACCCTATCTTTTCGGAACGGACGGTATACTTCATAATTACTACATGGTGATCAAAGTCCGCTCCCGGGAAACTGTGCGAATTAACTACGCTGTTCCGAAATTTTTTACTACACATACTATAGATACGTTTCGTTACTAACTTTTAATTTCTTTTTTCCATCTTCCCTTTTATCTCAAATTCTACCTTTGCTCGTTCTTAGGTTTAAGAAAAATATATTATACGCATATCAACTGAACAATTATCTGCTAGTACCGACTCTTCATCCCATATAACATTTCCTCGGCACTGATTTACAAGCACTAAGGATGCTCGATAGCGGTGTACTAACTAACGCTAACCATGGATATACCCTAGGATATATATTCGTGAAATTTAGGGTCCTCATGAATTTAGGCTTAATTTTTGAACTAGATCGAGTGTAACTCAGAGCAGCTAGGTTTGCGAACAGTTGTAATCAACAAGGTAGCAGTGACACTACACTGTATTGGACGAATTAGGATGGGAGCCACTAATTGACCGTAGACTAAATTGAAGTCAAAGTTACAAGTTTTGTGCAAGTTAACTTTACTGCTTTAATTTAAGGCAGGTTACTTATCTGAATATATTTTTCTGAGTCTTATCTAAGAATTATCTGAGAAGAATGCCATCCACCTCCCGGGGCCTTGCAGCATATTATGTAGACGTAGATATGTGGGTGGATTATCCTCGATTAAGAAGGAAGGGGGCGTTAATCGGGGGCAAAATGCCAGTAGCCATCACAACACCCCCTCGCTCCCACAGAATACTAAAGCATTTTAAACGGAGAGTAATAAAGCCAGGGTCAGGAATCGACGCTTTTATCGATCCCCCTGAAGGCGAACATTCTCCCGCCCCCGCAGTTCTTCCTTTGCTCCTCCACCTTATTACTCTCTCGCTCCCTCTTTCTCTTCTTCTTTGCCCTTGTTCCCTCTTTACGACCCCCTTCCGAATCAATAACATTCATTCGGAGGAGGAATTCGGACGGGATCCACCCGGAGCTTTGTACAAAAGGTGTACGTGTGTGTGTGTGTGTGTGTGTATATATATATATATATATATATATATATATATAATATATTATTATTAGGTAATCTACCGGTTAAGGTAGGTTTTTGGATGGACACCACTATCAAATAAATATTTTGTAACTCCAAGCAAAACCCAATCCAGCAACCTAAACTACATCAGGTCCCTCTTCATCTCTGTGTACTTCTTTCCTCCCTTCATCCCATCCAACATCCATATCCTGCTCCTACCCTTTCCTCGCTTACCCAACATTCTCCCCTCTATTACCTTCTTCAACATTCCACTACCGCTCAATACGCATTTCATCCATTTTTCCTGCCTCCATAGGATTTCTCTCAACAAACCCCTCTCCTCACCCACCATCTCCAGTACTTCCTCATTTCTTTTCCTTTTGATCCATTTCACCTTCTCCATCCTTCTCCACACTCACATTTCAAAAGACTCCAATCTACGTCTATCCTCCTGCTTCAGTGACCACATTTCCGCACCATACATAGCTACGCTCCGTATCAGAGTTTTTACGAGTCTTGTCTTAACATCTCTACTCAACGTCCCCGTCAACAACTCCATCCTCCTTGAGAAAGCCTCCTTGCCTGGCGCAATTCTTCTCCTTACGTCCCTACCACTTTGACCGTATTGGTCCAAAACACTTCCGAGATATGTAAACTGTTCTACCTGCTCTACTTTTTCCCCGCCTATTTTAATATTTAGCTTAGCCTTTTTCTTTCTGGAAAACCGCATAACCTTTGTTTTATTAATATTGATTCACATTCCATATTTATCGCACTGAACCTCTAATTCACTCAGCAATGCTTGCAACCCCTTGGCTGACTGAGCAAATAATGCTTGGTCATCAGCAAACCTAACCGATTTTACGAATTCCCCTCCGACTTTAATTCCTACCTCCAGTTCTTCCCATGCCTCTTTAATCATTTCCTCTACATATACAATGAACAGTACCGGTGACAATGGGCAACCCTGCCTTACACCTCTTCCTAACACTGCCCATCCTGACTCTCCGTTCCCCACTCACACCTGAGCAGTCTGAGACATGTACAGGTATATTATATATTATTTATAAATTTTATATATATATTATATATAAGAATATATTTTATATATATATATATATCTATACTATATATACTAGGTATATATACAAGGTAGTATACTATCAAATTCCAAATCTCGCCAAACGGCGAAGTATTCATTCAAATAGAAATAGAAACAAATAAAGGGGATAGGAACACACATGAAGGATGAACACAGGAGAGGCGGCGAAGGCAAAATCAAGCAGACAACGAGTGTAAAAATATTTCCTCGACCGGGACTTGAATACCGGATCTCTCCACTTGCTAGGCGGGTGCTTTAACCACTTCAGCTATCGAGAAAACCTAATCACACTGAGATCCGCGATGTCTTAAAGCGCAGAAATGCTCCGGTTACTTGGCCGAGAAATGACGTTCGGGAGCTGTTACACCCACCAAAGGAGGAATATAAAACACACAAACAAGAGGAAAGAACAGTGGATATTAGCAATCTTCGTCCTTAATGTGTGTACCTGTCCCCCTTCTTTATATATATTTCAATGCGAATAAATATATAGAAAAATTATTATTATTAGGTAATCTACCGGTTAAGGTAGGTTTTTGGGTGGACACAACTACCAAATAAATATTTTGTAACTCCAAACAGAACCCAATCCAGTAACCTACTGTACATAAGGTCCCTCTTCATCCCTGTGTCCTTCTTTCCTCCATTAATCCCGTCCAACATTCCGAACCTGTTCCTGCCCTATCCTCGTTTGCCCAACATTCTCCCCTCTATTAACTTCTTCAACATTCCACTACCGCTCAATACGCCTTTCATCCATTTTTCCTGCCTCTATAGGATTTCTCTCAACAAACCCCTCTCCTCACCCACCATCTCCAGTACTTCCTCATTTGTTTTCCTTTCGGTCCATTTCACCTTCTCCATTCTTCTCCACACCCACATTTCAAAAGCCTCCAAAATACGTCTAATCTCCTGCTTCAGCGACCCCGTTTCCGCGCCGTACATAGCTACTCTCCATACCAGAGTTTCTATGAGTCTTGTCTTAACATCCCTACTCAACGTCCCCGTCATCAACTCCCTCCTCTTTGAGAAAGCCTCCTTGCCTAGCGCAATTCTTCTCCTTACGTCCCTGCCACTTTGACCGTATTGGTCCAAAACACTTCCGAGATATGTAAACTGCTCCACCTGTTCTATTTTTCCCCGCCTATTTTAATATTTAGCTTAGCCTTTTTCTTTCTGGAAAATCGCATAACCATTGTTTTATTAGTATTCATTCTCATCCCATATTTATCGCGCTGAACCTTCAATTCACTTAACAATGCATGCAACCCCTTGGCTGACTGAGAAACTAATGCTTGGTCATCAGCAAACCTAACCGATTTTACGAATGCCCCTCCTACTTTCATTCCTACCTCCAGTTCTTCCCATGCCCCTTTAATCATTTCCTCCACATATACGTTGAACAGCACCGGTGCCAATGGGCAACCCTGCCTTACATCTCTTCCTAACACTGCCCATCCACACTCTCCGTTCCCCACTCGCACCTGAGCATTCTGAGACATGTACATGTTGCGGATCAGTCTCCTGTCTCTCCAATCCATTCCTATTTTCTGCAATATATATACATATATTTCTGCAATATATTTCTGCCTCGGGATCACCTGAATCGGGTTCTATTGCATATGAGGTAACGTCATGTATGACTACTATTTGTAGCCGGGCATTCAAAAAGTCCTTAATGTAGCCGATGATATTTTAATCAATGCCATACAATGTATATGTATATTTGTGATAATATATATAATATGTATATGTACATTATATATGCACACTTTCAAACAAGAAATCCCTCCATACGGCGAACAAATATTCATTCACATGGAAATAAATGTAAGGAAAGAGGAAGACACATGAAAGACGGGATGGAAGGAAGACAGGAGAGGTGGGGAAGGCAGAATCTAGCAGTCCACTAGTGTAAAAATATTTCCTTGACCGGGATTCGAACACCGAATCTTTTCACTTTCCTGGTGGATGCTCTAACCACTTGAGCTATCGAGGAAATAAAATTTACACTAAGATCTGCGATGTGTGCCGTTCCTTTACAATTCCTATTTTTACGCCTGTCTGAGTGTAGGGTCCCTGCCGTTGGGTTAAACCCCCGTAAACCCTGAGTGCGTGTGTGTTTGCGACTTGCTACGGTCAATTTGCAATACATATACCGGAGTGAAGGAGTACGTCCCGTTCCTTTACAATTCCTATTTTTACGCCTGTCTGAGTGAAGGGTCCCTGCCGTTGGGTTAAACCTCCGTAAACCCTGAGTGCGTGTGTGTTTGCGACTTGCTACGGTCAATTTGCAATACATATACCGGAGTGAAAGAGTGCGTGTCGTTCCTTTCCAATTTCTATTTTTACGCCTGTCTGAGTGAAGGGTCCCTGCCGTTTGGTTAAACCCCCGTCAACCCTGAGTGCGTGTGTGTTTGCGACTTGCGACGGTCAATTTGCAATGCATATATCGGAGTAAAGGAGTGCGTGTGGTTTTGTTTGCATTGTCTGAGTGTGTGGTCCCTGGCGAGGGGTTTTTTTCCCCGTAAACCCTGAGTGCGTGTGTGTTTGTGACTTGCAACTGTCTATTTGCACGGCAATACCGGAGTGAGGGAGTGTGTGCGGTTTTGTTTTCCTCATTTTTTCTGAAAATCGGACACACTTTGTTTTATTTATATTCATTCTATAATAAAATAGCTATTGCACTGACTTTCAAATTTATTCAGCAATTATTATAACTATGAACATATTTTACATTCCTATTCGGTTTTATTACGAAATCCAATTGAAAACATCGTGTAAATGGAGATGACATAAAATAAAGATTGAGAGAAGTTGGGAGCTGTAGGAACTAGGTTGGGATATTTTTATTTCCGCGCATTAAAATTGTTCCTAAAAGGTAAAATTTAAGACTAGACCGCTCAACTACAGCAATAAAAACTGGCTTAAATCTGCCGTTGCTTTTACTATTATTATTAGGTAATCTAACGGTTAAGGTAGGTTTTTGGAAGTACACAACTATCAAATAAATATTTTGTGTCTCACTGTGAAATACTACCTTGATCAAAAAGTTCCCGGAATTTATTCAGGTTTATTCAGGTAAATACAAGTTTGTTCATCGAAATCTATATTGTCCCCTTCAAAGTATTCCCCATCGACTGCAACACACTAAACATTTTTTATATTTGGTTTTCGGTATGTCCATCAGTGCTTCCTGCGATTTTTCCATTACTTCCTCTCGGCTGCTAAAACGCGTTCCCCGTAATGGTTTTTTGACTCGATTGAACAGTAAGAAGTCACAGGGAGCCAAATCAGGTGAATTCGGTGGCTGTTGGATGGTATTTGTTGCATTTTTCGTCAAAAAATTACGAATAATGATAGCACTGTGCGACGATTTCTGGTCTCTTTCGGCGAATTGCTTCACGCAAACGTCTCATAACGCCCAAATAATACTCTTTGTTTACTGTCTGGCCTTCTGGCAAAAATTCATGATGCACTACACCGTTGTAATCCATGAAAACCGTCAGCATTGCCTTCTTTTTTGACTGAAAACGACGTGGTTTTTTTGGTCTCGGCTCATTTGGTGAACGCCATTCACTTGCCTGATGTCTGGATTGCGTGTCGTACCCATAAACCCACGTCTCGTCTCCAGTAATGATCCTTTTGATGAATGTGGGATCGGATTCAGCCTCGCAAATCATGTCTTTTGCGACGTCAACACGGTCTCTTTTTTGCATGAAATTGAGGTCTTTTGGCACCAACTTTGCTGCTACACGACGGAAACCCAAATCATTAACCACAATGTCTTGGGCGGACCCATAGGCAATGTTCAAGTCCTCCGCTATTTCTCTGATGGTTAATTTGCGGTTATTGACCAACATTTCTTTTACTTTATCAATTTTTTCACCGACTTTCGATGTCGATGGTCTGCCACTGCGTTCATCATCTTCGATTGACTCACGACCACTTCTGAACCGCTCGTGCCACTGTTAACGACCGTTTTTTTTAGAGAATCGTTGCCGAAACACTTTTCCAAAATTTCCAACGTCCGTGGGCCACTAAATCCGTTTTTTACGCAAAATTTAATACAAGTTCGTTGTTGCAAATTTAAATCAATTTCTGCAATTGTAAAAAATCGCCAACACACACAGAGATAGATGTACTCTTGGCTACGTAACTTTTGCAAATGTCAAGTTATAACACTATGATTTAAAGGGAATATCAACAACAGATGTACCAATTTAACAAAAAAAATAGAACTCAAATCGGAACGATGGGAGACCACACGGTGGTTATTCCGGGAACTTTTTGGTCAAGGTAGTATATTCATTCAAACATAGAAATAGGTATAAGGAAAGGGGATTGGAAAACACATAAAAGGCGAACACAGGACATGTGGGGAATGCGGTTTTTGAGCAGATCACGAAAGTAAAAATATTTCTTTATCCGGGATAAGGAAATATTTTTACTTTCGTGATCTGCTCTAAAACCGCTTTCCCCACATGTCCTGTGTTCGCCTTTTATGTGTTTTTCTATCCCCTTTTCTTATACCTATTTCTATGTTTGAATGAATATTTGTGCGCCGTATGGCAGGATTTTCAAGTTTGAATATATATATATATATATATATTCAAACTTATTATATATGTCTGACCTGAAGAAGGCCTCGGAGTAGGCCGAAAGCTTAAATCATCTAGAGTGTGAGTGTCCTTTTACGTGTTATCTGTTTTATTCTGTGTTCTATTGTGCCGTCCAAAATTTATGAGAGGTAAGGAAGGCGGCATTAGGCAGACTCACGAAGGTAACAATATATCAGCATCCGCAAGTTTAAGCCTTACCTTCCTATGTCAAAGATACCTACCACTTCCTCAATCTGCTCCACTCAATTTCCCTCCATTCTGACACCAAGAGCATTATGGCTACAATTGACGTCACATCCCTATATACCTGAATTCCTCACGAAGAAGGCCTTGCTTCCCCACGCCACTTCCTCTCCAAACGCCCTAGCCCTCAAATTCCAAGCACCAATTTTCTCATTGACCTTTCTAACATCATCCTCAACCGTAACTCTTTTTCTTTTAATGATAATTTTTACCTCCAAATAAAGGGCTGTGCCATGGGAAGTAGATTCAGCCCGTCATACGCTAACCTCCACCTCGGTGTCCTGGAAGAGAAGTTCCTTTCCAGTTACCCTCTTAAACCCCTTCTGTGGCTCCGGTACATTGATGACATCTTTCTACTCTGGCCAAATAACATAGACTCCCTCAATTCCTTCATCTCCCAACTTAATGATTCCTAATGTCTTTCTTTCTCTTCCAACATCTCATCATCACAGATCACTTTCCTCGATGTAAATATTTCCCTAACTAACAACAAATTTCTAACCTCCGTACATACTAAACCTACTAACAAACAACAATACCTACATTTTAACAGCTGCCACCCCTACCACACCAAACGCTCCCTCCCTTACTCCCTCTCTATCCCCGGGCACCGCATTTGCAACCATCCCGAATCCCTCAACAAATACCTCAACAACCTTCACCATTCCCTCCTCCAACGGGGATACCCAGATTCTCTCCTTCACAAAAAAATCCTAAAACAATCCAACACCCCCAATCCTCCCTCAACCACAGACTCCCAACCTCTCTCAATATGCACCACCTACTTCCCTGGCATCCAGTCCCTTAAATTCATCCTCAAAAACCTGTACCCCATCCTCAAAAATCACAACGTTTCGTCCAACCTTCTTCCTAAATGCCCTTCTGTTACATTCAAACGGCCCGCCAACCTATCAGATCTCCTCAAATCCACCAAGCCTCTCTCCAAATCCCCTCCCTCCCCCAGAATCACACCCACTCCGTGCTTGCGAGCTAGATACAAATTTTGTCCTATTTTCACCACTCCACCCCTCTCCATCCCACCTTTTAACTCTCTCCCGCCCTTCCCCCACTCCTCATGCACATCTCAGAATGTAATCTATCTTCTGACTTGCAAACTCTGCCCGGCATTTTATATAGGCCAGTGCTCTACACCCCTGTACCTCAGGGTAACCAATCATCGCAGCCTCATGTAATCCCTCCTCCCCGTCCGCGGGTCTTCCCATCCCAAAACATGCCTCCCACCACAACACCCCCTTCAACCACTGTTACAATGTTTCCGTGCTAGCATCCCTTCCCCCATCCGATAACCCGATAAAACTAAAAACAATGGAATTGACATTTATATGGCTGTGTAAAGCCTATCAACATCCGGGTCTCAATGTCGTTCACTAAATGGGGGGGTGGGGCTGAAGTGGATGGAGGTGGATTTGTTTCTTGCGAGTTGGTAGGACAATTTATTTATCCGCATACATTTGGCATCCTTGTCCTGTGTTTTGACCTGTCAAGCCCTTATGATGACTTGGTGAGTTGATGCCTTGGTCATGGGTGTTGTGGGATCTGTTAATGAATTTTTAGTTTTCTGTGTCGCTTGTTACTATTTCCGCATCCTCCTTATTCAATCTCCGCTCCCCTCTGGCCTCCCTTTCCCCCTCCATAACCTCCTCTTTCACCCCTCTCCCACCACCTGTTCCCCGCTCCGCTTTCTCCCCCTCCATATACCCCTCCTTCACCCCTCCCCAACTACCTGTTTTTTTCCCCTCTCCCTCTTCCCATACTCTCTCTGCACCGCGTACCCTTTTCCTTAGTCATATCTTATCTTCCGAAGAAGACGGAGCTCGAGTCCGTCGACATTATAGAGATATTATTGTGAGTGTTCTTTTTATGTGTTCTCGTGCTGTGTGTTACTTTCTAAGTTTTATATATATATATATATATATCCCTCCCATGGACTACAACCTTGTCGTGGTGGAAGGGCTTGTGTGTTCCGATGACCCCTAGAACTTTGCTGGCGGGAGTAATAATAATTACTCCTGGAAGGGTCACCCACGCCAGATAGGTCGAAGGTTCGGAGCCAGACGAAAGGTAGTCCACGCAGCGTCTGTTCCTCAGTGAGGCGGCTGCAATGGCGTCTGACCCCAGTAGGGCGGCCATTAAGTGATGGTGTCACGTTAAAAACACTATTGAGGAAGGCAACGGGAAACCACCTCAATTATTATTCCCATGAAAAATAATGGACAGGAGAGAAAATGAGTCCTGGCAACTACGGGACTCGGCCCAAGAGACCGTGTTTCGTGCCCGGTAGCGGGAGAGGCAAGGCTTACGCGGTCGTCATCTCACGAAACCCTTGCAGGGAAGAAATAACTGCAGCAGGACAGAAGACTCAGAAGAAGACGAAAGTAGTTAGAATAGGAACCTGGAACGTCAGGACAATGTTGAGGAGAGACAAAGTAGAAAATATTAAGCGAGAGATGGAAAGAGGTAATATAGATGTTTTAGGTCTCTGCGAGGTGAGATGGAAGGATAGCGGGGATTACTGGAGTGACAATTATAGAATGATATACAGCGGCGGGGACGAGAGCCAACGACGGGTTGCCGTAATTTTAAATAAAGGGGTAGGAAGAAGCGTAGTCAACATAGAGCAAGCTACAGATAGAATTTTACTCGTAGAGATTAAAGCAGAGCCGACGAACTTGGTCATTGTTCAGGTATACATGCCACCGAGTAACCACAAGGAGGAAGAAGTCGATAAAATGTACGATGACTTAGAGGATATCATCACGAGTGTTCCTGCAGGGAAACATTTGATAGTGATGGGGGATTGGAATGCGACGGTAGGCGAAGGAAGAGATGGTGGTGAGGTGGGCGACTATGGGTTAGGCACGAGGAGTAAACGCGGGGAGAAAGCAATTGAATTCTGCAGGAGACAGGGGTTAGTCATCACTAACACATGGTTTAGACACCACAAAAGGCGTAGATATAAATGGAAAATGCCAGGTGACTCAGAAAGGTATCAGTTAGATTATATAATGGTTAGGCACAGGTTTAGGAACATTGTGATAAATTCGCACAGTTTCCCAGGAGCGGATGCGGACTCTGACCACAATTTAGTTGTTATGAAATGTTATGTTCGTTTCAAGAAGATAAGGCAAGGGCGGCGGGTTAGGAAATGGAATTTAGAAGCAGAAAATGGATTAACGAGGAAGGAGTATCAGCAGGCTGTAGAGAAAATGATGGATGACGGTAAAAAACCGAGTACTATCGTATAGGAATGTATCAAGAAAGTGATATCGGAAGCCGCGAAATACACTATGGGAATCTTTAACGGGAAAAGGATAAGGAAACCATGGGTAACGGATGAGATGATTGCAAAGATGGATGAGAGAAGAAGATGGAAAATGTAAACACAGAGTTAGGCAAAATGAAGTACAAAGAGTTAAACAATAAATTGAGAAGGGCCACAAATAAAGCAAAAGAAGAATGGTGGAAAACGCAATGCGAGGATATGGAAAGTTTACAGAAGAAGGGTGAAATTGGTGTTCTATATAGCAAGGTTAAGTTATTATCGGGAAGTAAAAAGGCAAGATCTGGGCTAACAGTTAAAGATAAATGGGGTAAGATAATAGTTGAACCAGGAAAAATCCAAGAGAGATGGAAGGAATATATAGAAACACTGTATGGTAAAGAACTTAGGCCGACACAGTTTGTTATAGAAAATGAACATGACGTAGATAAAGATAGCTTAGGTCCAGGAATACTCGACGATGAAATACAAAGGGAATTAAAGGAGATGAAAGTAAATAAGGCCGTGAGGGTAGACAGCATTCCTTTGGAACTCTTGGAATGTTCAGGAAAATGTAGGAAGGAGATATGGAAATATGGACTGAATCGTAGTGTCTATGAGGAAGGAATCTGGCCGGAAGATTTTGTGATATCGGTGTTAGTTCCTATTCCAAAAAAGGCAAAGGCTACGTCTTGTGAGGATTACAGAAGTTCCTTTCCAGTTACCCTCTTAAACCCCTTCTGTGGCTCCGGTACATTGATGACATCTTTCTACTCTTGCCAAATAACATAGACTCCCTCAATTCCTTCATCTCCCAACTTAATGATTCCTAATGTCTTTCTTTCTCTTCCAACATCTCATCATCACAGATCACTTTCCTCGATGTAAATATTTCCCTAACTAACAACAAATTTCTAACCTCCGTACATACTAAACCTACTAACAAACAACAATACCTACATTTTAACAGCTGCCACCCCTACCACACCAAACGCTCCCTCCCTTACTCCTTCTCTATCCCCGGGCACCGCATTTGCAACCATCCCGATTCCCTCAACAAATACCTCTTTTTCGACGTCAACACGGTCTCTTTTTTGCATGAAATTGAGGTCTTTTGGCACCAACTTTGCTGCTACACGACGGAAACCCAAATCATTAACCACAATGTCTTGGGCGGATCCATAGGCAATGTTCAAGTCCTCCGCTGTTTCTCTGATGGTTAATTTGCGGTTATTGACCAACATTTCTTTTACTTTATCAATTTTTTCACCGACTTTCGATGTCGATGGTCTGCCACTGCGTTTATCATCTTCGATTGACTCACGACCACTTCTGAACCGCTCGTGCCACTGGTAAACGACCGTTTTTTTTAGAGAATCGTTGCCGAAACACTTTTCCAACATTTCCAACGTCCGTGCGCCACTAAATCCGTTTTTTACGCAAAATTTAATACAAGTTCGTTGTTGCAAATTTAAATCCATTTCTGCAATTGTAAAAAATCGCCAACACACACAGAGATAGAAGTACTCTTGGCTACGTAACTTTTGCAAATGTCAAGTTATGACACTAAGATTTAAAGGGAATATCAACAACAGATATACCAATTGAACAAAAAAACAGAACTCAAATCGGAACGATGGGAGCGCCACACGGTGGTTATTCCGGGAACTTTTTGATCAAGGTAGTAAATATTAGGTGAAGAACACAGGAGAGGTGGCGAAGGCAAAATCAAGCAGACAACGAGTTTAAAAATATTTCCTCGACCGGGACTTGAATACCGGATCTCTCCACTTGCTAGGCGGGTGCTTTAACCACTTCAGCTATCAAGAAAACCTAATCACACTGAGATCCGCGATGTCTTAAAGCGCAGAAATGCTCCGGTTACTTGGCCGAGAAATGACGTTCGGGAGCTGTTACACCCACCAAAGGAGGAATATAAAACACACAAACAAGAGGAAAGAACAGTGGATATTAGCAATCTTCGTCCTTAATGTGTGTACCTGTCGCCCTTCTTTATATATATTTCAATGCGAATAAATATATAGAAAAATTATTATTATTAGGTAATCTACCGGTTAAGGTAGGTTTTTGGGTGGACACAACTACCAAATAAAAATTTATAACTCCAAACAGAACCCAATCCAGTAACCTACTGTACATAAGGTCCCTCTTCATCCCTGTGTCCTTCTTTCCTCCATTAATCCCGTCCAACATTCCGAACCTGTTCCTGCCCTATTCCTCGTTCGCCCAACATTCTCCCCTCTATGAACTTCTTCAACATTCCACTACCGCTCAATACGCCTTTCATCCATTTTTCCTGCCTCTATAGGATTTCTCTCAACAAACCCCTCTCCTCACCCACCATCTCCAGTACTTCCTCATTTGTTTTCCTTTCGGTCCATTTCACCTTCTCCATTCTTCTCCACACCCACATTTCAAAAGCCTCCAATCTACGTCTAACCTCCTGCTTCAGTGACCATGTTTCCGCGCCGTGAATAGCTTCGCTCCATATCATAGTTTTCACGATTCTTTTTTTAGCCTCCCCACCCAACGTCCCTGTCAACAACTCCCTCCTCCTTGAGAAAGCCTCATTGCCCAGCGCAATTCTTCTTCTTTCGTCCCTACTGCTTTGACCGTATTGGTCTAAAACACTTCCGAGATATGTAAACTGCTCCACCTGTTCTATTTTTTCCCCTCCTAATTTAATATTTAGCTTAGCCTTTTTCTTTCTGGAAAATCGCATAACCTTTGTTTTATTAATATTGATTCTCATCCCATATTTATCGCACTGAACCTCCAATTCACTCAGCAATGCTTGCAACTCCTTGGCTGACTGAGAAACTAATGCTTGGTCATCAGCAAACCTAACCGATTTTACGAATTCCCCTCCGACTTTCATTCCTACCTCCAGTTCTTCCCATGCCTCTTTAATCATTTCCTCCACATATACGTTGAACAGTACCGGTGACAATGGGCAACCCTGCCTTACCCCTCTTCCTAACACCGCCCATCCGGACTCTCCGTACCCCACTCGCATCCGAACAGTCTGAGATATGTACAGGTTGCGGATCAGTCCCCTTTCCCTCCAATCCATTCCTATTTTCCGCAATACACGCATTAATTTTTCCCAATTCACTCTATCAAACGCTTTTTCAAAATCTACAAAACAGGCAAAAACGCCCTGATTGTATACTATATTCCTCTAGATTAGTGATCTCATTACTGCAATGGCATCACGTGTACCTCTTCCTTTCCTAAACCCAAATTGATCATGCTCTAAGTAATCATTTGCCTTACTCTCTATCCTTTTTTTGATGATCCTGAATACTACTTTAGCTGTGTGGGATACTAAGCTTATTGTTCTGTACTCCTCATATAATGTAGCCTTTATCTTTTTCGGAAGAGGAACTAACATTAATTTCATAAAATCTTCCGGCAAGATTCCTTCCTCATAGACACTACGATTCAGTCCATATTTCCATATCTCCTTCCTACATTTTCCTAAACATTCCAAGAGTTCCAAAGGAATGCTGTCTACCCTCACGGCCTTATTTACTTTCATCTCCTTTAATTCCCTTTGTATTTCATCGTCGAGTATTCCTGGACCTAAGCTATCTTTATCTACGTCATGTTCATTTTCTATATCAAACTGTGTCGGCCTAAGTTCTTTACCATACATTGTTTCTATATATCCCTTCCATCTCTTTTGGATTGTTTCTGGTTCAACTATTGTCCTACCCCACTTATCTTATAATGTTAGCACAGAACATGCCTTCTTACTTCTCGATAATAACTTAACCTTGCTGTATAGAGCACCAATTTCACCCTTCTTCCGTAAACTTTCCATACCCTCGCATTGCGTTTTCCACCATTCTTCTTTTGCTTTATTTGTGGCCCTTCTCAAATTATTGTTTAACTCTTTGTACTTCATTTTGCCTAACTCTGTGTTTCCATTTTCTATCTTCTTCTCTCATCTATCTTTGCAATCATCTCATCCATGACCCATGGTTTCCTTATCCTTTTCCCGTTAACGGTTGCTATAGTGTCTTCTGCGGCTTTCGATATCCCTTGCTTGTTACATTCCCATTTTTTTGGATAGTACTCAGCTGATTACCGTCGCCCATGATTTCCTCTTCAGCCTGCTGATACTCCTTCCCTGTTAATCCATTTAATGCTTCTACATTCCATTACCTATCCCGCCGTCCCTGCCTTTTCTTTTTTAAACGGACGTTACATAATATTGCAACTAAATTGTGGTCAGAGTTCGCATCCGCTCCTTGGAAACTGTGCAAATTTTTCACTGTTCCTAAACCTGTTCTTAACCATAATAAAATCTAACTGATACCTTTCTGAGTTACCTTGCATTTTGCATGTATACCTACGCCTTTTGTGGCGTCGAAACCATGTGTTGGTGATGACTAACCCCTGTCTCCTGCAGAATTCAATCGCTTTCTCCCCGCGGTCATTACTCGTCGTACCTCCAGTGTACCCTCGTCATCCTCTCTTCCTTCCCCTACTCTCGCATTCCAATCCCCCATCACTATCAAATGTTTCCCTGTAGGAATACACGAGATTATATCCTCTAACTCATAGTACATCCTATCGACTTCTTCCTCCTTGAGGTTTCTCGGTGGCATGTATACCTGAACAATGACCAAGTTCGTCGGCTCTGTTTTAATTTCTACGAGTAAAATTCTATCAGTTACTTCCTCTATGTTAACTACGCTTCTCTCTTCCTCTTTATTTAGTAATGCGGTTATTTTTATTGTTACACAAAAAATTATCTTGTCGCTGGGTATTTCTTTCAGGTGTATGTTCATGTGATTGATTTCTGGAATGTATCTTTTGTCAACCTTTGGAAAAAGTTCTTGACTTTACTGACCCGAAAGGGAACGACGTGAAGGATGGGCATCTTTTTCATTGTTTTTTTTCCATATTTTTCAATAATTAATATTTTTATACACGTTAATTCTGTTAATAATTGAATGGATTTCTGTTTATTAATGATTTGCAGTCTTTGTCCTGGTGGTTTAAGAAATACCTGCCAGCCTCCTCCCCTTATTTCCTTCTTCCGTTTGTGCCCACTTGCCTCCTCCCATTCTTTTCCACTTGGTTTTTTTCGGTTGCCCGCGAAGGACGGGGGGCTAGGGAGGAGGCAATTAAAAAGCGAGGCGAGGAATATGGAATCATGGGAAACTTCCGACTTACTACTTTTCGTCACAAAGGTGCCAAGATCATTCGCTGTGTGACTAATGCCTGCAGCGTGTCTCAGGCGTCAATCACTCGAAAGCTTTCCCGACGATCTTGACATGCGAAAGCATGGATTCCTGCTAAAAATTCAGGATAACGAGTCGGCGAGGATGATCTAATCGAGAAATCAATTATTCTTGCTTCCATGCAGAAGTATTTGTGTTCGAGAGAAGATCCGAGGACATTTTAAAATAAATAATCAAACAGGATAAGATGAATTAAAATCGAAATGCATATATAATTTGATAGTCTGAATGTTGAAGACTTACGAGCGACTTCGAAATGGAGCGTAGCAGCTCATGGATCCGATTTCTTACCTTTGAGGATTGACGGTACGCTTTTGAAATATGGTAAAGAATAAGAAGAATTAGGAAGTTTTCATTTTGCAAGATGAAAGAAAACATCGATCAATAT
>CM073776.1:5983482-6119323 GCA_037158775.1 Hetaerina titia | reverse complement strand
GGTGTAAGGCAGGGTTGCCCATTGTCACCGGTACTGTTCAACGTATATGTAGAGGAAATGATTAAAGAGGCATTGGAAGAACTGGAGGTAGGAATGAAAGTCGGAGGGGATTTCGTAAAATCGGTTAGGTTTCCTGATGACCAAGCATTAGTTGCTCAGTCAGCCATGGGGTTGCAAGCATTGTTGAGTGAATTGGAGGTTCAGTGCGATAAATATGGGATGAGAATCAATATTAATAAAACAAAGGTTATTCAATTTTCTAGAAAGAAAAAGGCTAAGCTAAATATTAAAATAGGCGGGGAAAAAATAGAGCAGGTAGAACAGTTTACATATCTCGGAAGTGTTTTGGACCAATACGGTTAAAGTGGTAGGGACGTAAGGAGAAGAATTGCGCTAGGCAAGGAGGCTTTCTCAAGGAGGAGGGAGTTGATGACGGGGACGTTGAGTAGGGATGTTAGGACAAGACTCGTAAAAACTCTGAAATGGGAGCGTAGCTATGTACGACGCGGAAACGTGGTCGCTGAAGCAGAAGGATAGACGTAGATTGGAGGCTTTTGAAATGTGGGTGTGGAGAAGAATGGAGAAGGTGAAATGGACCGAAAGGAAAACAAATGGGGAAGTACTGGAGATGGTGGGTGAGGAGAGGGGTTTGTTGAGAGAAATCCTATGGAGGCAGGAAAAATGGATGAAAGGCGTATTGAGCGGTAGTGGAATGTTGAAGGGGGTAATAGAGGGGAGAATGTTGGGCAAGCGAGGTAAGGGTAGGAACAGGATAGGGATGTTGGATGGGATGAAGGGAGGAAAGAAGTGTACCGAGATGAAGAGGGACCTGATGTAGATTAGTTTGCTAGGTGGGAAGTCACAAAATGTTTATTTGATAATTGTTTCCATCAAATACCAACCTTAACCGGTATATATGACGACCCCAGAAAAACTTTAGGCTACTAGATCAAGTAAATACTTTTTCTTCTGGTAGTTGTTAACCGGTTTTAACGAATGTGATATGAAAACATGAAGCAATGATTCGCATGATTCCTTGTCGTTACTCCTGCTATGAAACTGTAGTTTTTCAGTCTACATCTACTCAATACCCCACAAACCGCCGCAAGAGCGTGTGGCGGGGGATGTTAGGGCACCACCCGTAATTTAGAAAGAAAACATATCGCATGCAGGAGCCACAAATGTATAGTCCACAATGCAAGCATGGTATATATTAATGCAAGAACCGCATACACATGCAAACACACAAACTACCAACAAACGTTCACAAACCCTTAAATCTTTGCGATTTATAATTTTGTTTCGACTTACAACTTAAATATTTTTTTTAATCTCTTAAGGGAGTTCATTTTCCTTACTATTATGATTTCTGATTGTTCTGTGAAAGAATGAGTATTTGAATCTATCTGCCTTAATTTATCCTTGTGGTCTGATCTACCTAAGTAGTGTGGAACCATTATAACTCCTTAGGTGTCATCGTTAAACTCGCTGGTTCTGAATCATTCCAAAATCTAAGTCTCGCTTGTTCTCTTCGTATTTCAAGTGGCTCCCAGCCTAAATCCCCTATGAGACCTGTTACACTTTTGTTCTTATTATAAATAATTTTAACGAACCTGGTGGATTTTCTCTGGACTTGACCTAATTCTATTTACCAGATTTTCTCCCAAGGATCCAAACTACTTGCGTTTAGTCTATGGATGGAAGATTGAAATCCCCTCCGATCATAAGTTGTCTATTGTGTAAAAGGGAATTCAAAGTAGCGATCTTTCTTTCTAGTTCTAAAATTTACGTACTCGTGAATCGGGGGGTCTGTAGTATGCGCTAATGTAGACTCTTTTGACCGACGGCTTTTGATTGAACACCGAGCTCTTTCTGTGCTACTATTACGAAAAGACTCACTTCTACTTTAGTGAAAATCTTTGACAGCTATGAACACCCCCCAATCCTATTTTCTCTGTCTCTTTTGTAAAATTTAAAGCCCTTAGAAAAATTATCCTTGACTGCAATGCCTTGCGATTTCCAACCTTCAGTTCCTGTAATTATATCGGCTTTGTTGCTTCTAAATATATGGTAAAATTTGCCTATTTTGTTTTTCAAACTTCAGTAGTACGACTACATTGTGATTTCTCTTTCTGTCACTACTTACTCTAGGAGTTATATTCACCTGCTCAATCAAATGTGCATTCAAATCTCATTGAAAGTCTGATATTTCATTACAATGCCCTAATTCTCGTCGCAAATCTTGTGAATGACCCGTTTAATGTTTATTAAGTAAATTCCCACTACTTGAGCTACTTTATAACCTAACAAATATCCGATTGTCAAGTTCACGCCGGGTGAACTACAAGGAAGTGTCATAGGCCCCCTCATATTCCTTATTTATCTACGAGATATTTACACCTTGCAAATGACCTCAGTACCGTAGTTAATAGCAAGCTCCGTCTTTTCGCCGATGATGCAGTGATTTATAGCGACATTCGAAGTCACGAAGACAGAGTCGTAGCCAACGACCTAGATCCAATTCAGAATTGGTGTGACAATGGCAATTGGAATTAAATTTGAAAAAGTGCGTAGTAATACATTTCTGAGAAAATAGTTATTTCCTCCCTCATAGTTACCAAATAAAATAAACCAAAATCGCGAGGGAAGATTCCTTTAAATACTTGGGTGTAATAATTCTTCACAATCGGTCCTGGGGAAAACACATACGATAAATATGCGGTCGTGCTAATACAAAATTGGGATTTGTGAAGAGTGCTAGGATAAAAAAGTGAAGGAACAAAGTTTCCTTGCCTTGGCCAGGTCTCACCTCGAGTATGCTGCCAGTAAATGGGATTCTCAAAATATAAATTTCATTTCGGAATTAGATTGAGTTCAGCGGAGGGGGGCTAGATTTATCAAACATTGTTATGACCAAAGCAGCAGCGTATCCACTTTGCTAGACAATTTAGGTTGGGATTCTCATACACAGCGGCGTTTACAATTTAGATTATACTTATTAAAACATTTAAAGGTGGGCCGCTTTTCGATGACATCAAGAGTATAATACGAATCCCAGCGTATTACGGTCGGAGGGATCACGAATATAAGATTAGAGATATAGACTGCAAGATTCACAGACTTAAAATCTCATTCTTTCCTAGAAATATAAGAGACCAGAATGCTTGTAGTCCAAATTCCCCAGGAGTAAGTTCAACACAATAAATATTAACGTACAGGCTAGGGACTATAGGATGTATGCGGATTCGCGAATCCGCATACATCCTATATTTCCGATCCTTTAAAATTCCCATCCTTAACCGCCATCTTTAATTTCTTTCTCAACAGTCCCTAAACCTTCCGCCCCCCTCCCCTCCCCAGGCACTCTTCCCTCATAACCTCTCAGTCTGACCTGAAGAAGGCCTCGGAGTAGGCCGAAAGCTTAAATCATCTACAGTGTGAGTGTCCTTTTACGTGTTATCTGTTTTATTCTGTGTTCTATTGTGCCGTCCAAAAGTTATATTGCTCTCGTGAGTACTTCCGCATCATCTATATACATATATATATATATATATATATATATATATATATATATATATATATATATATATATATATATATATCTCCACGCGTAGATGAAAAATACTGAACTTTCCTGTTATTTTCCTGGATCGTAGTCGCTATTTTTTCGGATGCCTCAACCGTATAATATACTCCCGAACGATTAGGAAGCTCTCGGCACGATGTAAGGAACAGAATTTGGAGGGAAAATGGATCGGAGCGTAGTTTCAGTAGTAGAGCGGGACAATTGAGCAAATGCGTAACTTTACTGGGACATGAAACTACGCTCCGATCCATTTTATCTCCAGATTTCGTTCCTCGAAAGAAGGAAATAAAATAATAGTTATAGACTACTCTTATGTCAAGATTTCCAAATCTATTTAAAAATCGCCAGGACAATTTTGTACAGAATGACTACTGCTATGGTGCTTCTAAATGTAGATATGTCGCAGGAATCTGAAATTTAGCAACAACACGGAAATTACATGTAAATAATGATTTCCAGATGAGTAGTGTTCAATATTGTGCCCACTGGTCTGATCTGTAGCACAGTGTTCTGCTCACTCTCAGCAGGTCTCTCACTTTTCACTTTTTGACACGTAAAAATCCGTCGTAACTAAAACACGCAGTGTTTCACTACCTTCTTTACAACCGTTTAGGGAAATAAGGGAGTGAAAGCCTTTGTAATGTTCTTATCTCCAGTGCATTGAGCTTTTAGATGAACAGAGAAACATGAGTTAACTAAAAGATTAAAATAAAATTGCAATAACTTATAGATATTTTTAATGTAACATACAGCTGCAATATAGATGGGATGAGGGTAAAGGAGGACATATGTAGAATGCGACAATTAATTAATTTTTTATTTTATTGAGTGCGATAGTTGATTACTGAGGACAACATTTCGTGAATTTCCATTCACGTATTCCCTTTGAAAGAAGTCTAGATTCGTGCACTTGGCCTGATGTTTGAGTGAATGGGCTCGCTGAAGCTACCAGATAATACAACCCCTTTCCGATTTCTTGACGTGCAATCCGAATAAATCTAAGCGGAGTTGCTTTTTTTTAATGTACGTTAATCATTGAAATGAGAAATTAAGATTGAGACCAATTTCAATGGATGTCTGATTTATGTATTATCAGAGAGTCTGTCGTAATCTGTTCAAGGTAAGGTAAAAGGGGGAGTATTGATGTGGAGAATTCAGTTATTTGTGCAGCACTTGTTTAATTATATTGTTTCGACCAAATCCATAAACAGGAAAGACTGCCATGAAGTTTTTCTTTTTCTTATTTTTGTGAGTCATATTTGTAAGGAGTAGCTCTACTTTCCCAGTTTCGAGGCAACTTTATTTCCTACTCCCTTGCGTAAACGGTTGATTTTCCTGATTTCTTCAAAATAATTATTGACTAAAAAGTGCATCAATATACTCTTTCCTTATTATTATTATGACTTCAAAAAATTCTAATGATGCCAAGCTTAGTAACGGAAGTATGAAATTCTTCTATTTATTTAATAGATTAAAAAGTTTTGTTAATAGATAAGAATTTCTACATTAGTTTTCCTAGTCAAGATGGCTAAATTTCTTATTTATGCAAGAAAATGGTTTTCTACTATTTAATCGAATTCCATTTTCAGCACAGGATTTATAATAACTACTCGCATTTTAGTACAGTGGATCCATCTTGCTTGAGGTTTCAGGGGAATAGCCCTCTACATGCTATGGCATTGGTTCTGCTTGAGTTATGACAAAGTAGTACAAAAATATTCTTTGCTGAAAACTGCTCTCTTCGTTTCATTTCGTTCCGCCGTTCGTTTTGTTTCGACGCGAGTGAATGAATGTAGACGAAAATGCCATTTTGCTCCTTTGGCTTGCCATGCGTAGAGCACAAGAGAGGAAAATGATATGAAATGGAAATCCATTGATTATTCAGTCCTCTCCTGCAATCCGAGTCTCTGCTGGTCCACTACCACCTCTTTTGCCGCCCCACATTCCCTCTCCTCTCAGTCCTTTCGCTTTCACCCCTCCCTTCCAACCACACCCACCCTCTTAAAGGGGAGAGTGTCTTGCCATGTTAAAAAATACACGAATATGAACTATGTATCAACATGCATTGACTGAAACATTGCAACATGGGAGGGCGAGACAGAACATACGTCCTACCTCGCCCTCTATCGCTGTCGGAGGTGAACTGTAAAATATTCCATTTGATTTTTCCAAACATGAACCTTATTTATTTTAGGGAAATCAATGGAATTTATTTTATGGTCTTTTTTGGTTCCTATCCCGTTCTAAATATCGCGAGAGCTTCCTCTTGTTTGCCCTACCACGTTTCATTCTTCAGTTCGCCTCTAAATCATACTACGTTCGTGTCGCTCAGAAGACATTTTCTTTTCCTACTCCTTTCCCCGACATAGCCAGCATTTTCTCTTTAAAAACCCTCTCATATTTCCTCCATTCACGTTTTCCATCCTTCTGCTTCTGATTTTCCTGGGTACTCCCTCTTCCCGCCCATTATTCTCGTAGGTATCCAAGACTCCGAATTTCATCCTCTTCTGTTTGGTTTTCCGATTGATTTTATTTAAGCAGAGAAGTTTTTAATTAACTTATGCACCCCTATGTTACATATTATACGATGTTATTATTTTTCCTTGTTGTGTATGAGTTGATACCAGTGCCGAGAAAAATAGGTATCTGTCCCTCAGGACCTTAACCAACCTAGATATCCGTAACTCTGTACTGGTTGCTACCTTATATCAAAACTATTATCGTTACCAAACCCTGCGTCTGAAGTGGCTACTTAATAATTTAAATGGGCGAATCTAGAGTGATGGCAATTTTTCTATGGTATCGAGTGTATCATATACATTATATCACCATAAATTGTATTCCAATAATTGTTATAAAGGATTAATATTCAAGGAATTACCCTTTAATAATGTTACACTCCGCATAACTCTCTTAGTGGCCTGATACAATGACACAGAAGTAGATTTATCATTAGCTATTAAGCAACTTCACTATTAAGACATTCAAGAATGTCAGATTGAATTGCTTCAGGCTAGGAAAATGAGGATAGTCATGTTCATATATTTACCATTGCGTTAAACAGTTATGATTTTTTTATTCCATTTTATCACTAAAAGAGATGTTGGTAGCACATGATCCTCTGACAGGCACCAGAGACAACGAAAAAGTACTCAGAAGTTCGACCATGGATATGAAGTGAGCTGTGAAGGGACCTGGTGAAGCGTTTTTTAGTGTCGTCAACTTTTGGGCGGTTTTTTATCGTCAGTGGAGCAGCGATCACATTAACTGTTACTGACCTTACAACCTATTCTGCATGATACCCCAAAACTCATCGAAATAGCAAGTTGTGGGGTATGCTGCGTCACCATCATAAAGGAGAATACAACCACATAAAAAATAAGCAAATTCATGCTAATGTACAGCCACAGAGGCGCATATATTCATAAAAAAACCTTTTTTTACATGAAAATACAACAAGAAACTCGTGTAATAACAGCTGATACGCCATTCAACTACTTTGAGTTACGTAGCTTTTAATCGTGTCCTCATTTAAAAATCATAATGCATTTAATATTTCTATAGTTAATTTGATTTCTTACTATCATGATTCCTTATTGTACGGCTAATAAACGAAAATTTGTATATTTCTGTACTAGGGTCTATCTCCTTTATCTTAAATTTATGGTCTGATCTACCTAAATAGTGTTGGTCATAATAATTCCTTTTGTGTCATCGTTAAGCTCCTTTGTTCTAAACATTTCTTAAAGTCTAAGTCTCGCTTGTTCTCTTCGTATTTCAAAAGGCACCAAACCTAAATCCCCTAAGACACATGTTACACTTGTGTTCTTTTTATAAAAATTTTTAACGAATTTGGCGGATTTTATCTAAACTTTATTTTATTCTTTTTGATAATTTTTCTCCCAAAGATACCAATTACTCACGGAATATCCCAATGTGGCCTAACTAGACAAAATAACATAACTCTCTAACTTTTATATAACATCTCCCCACCACCTGTTTAATGAAGCCGAGGTTCTTTAAAGCGGATTCACATATAGTGCTCCCCATGAAAGGCGTCGTGTTAGAACTACCCCCGAATATTTTATTTGTTCAGACGTATTTAATACCGTATCCTCTATTTCATAGTTTACGTTCTGCTCGCCAATTCTATTGCTTAAAAATTTCAAAATTGAGCATTTGCTTAAGGTAAGTACTTGTAATCCCCTTTCTTTGCACTAATCCGATATTGTGCTCTCTAGAGAGCAGCGATTTAGTTGGTTCTTCATTTCCCTTCATATCACCATTTCGTCAGCAAATAATCTGAGATTGCTACTAACCTGTGAGCTTAAGTCATGAATGTAGAGATAAGTGATGAACATTAACAATAGAAGCGGCCTTACTACACTTCCCTGGGGGACGCCCGAAGTTGGCGGAGACGGAATAGAGATGAGCGGGAGGATGTGGAAATAGTTCCAAGCGACCCAGAAAACAAATAATTAATCCACAGATGTCATAACACCCATGACCCAGGTGTCAACTCAAAGTCATCATTAGGGTTCGATAAGTCAAAACCCAGGCCAAGGATGACAAATTATATGCGGATGAATAAATTGTTGTGGTGGGATGGTGGGATGTTTTGGTGGGAGGCATGTTTTGGGATGGGAAGACCCGCGGACGGGGAAGAGGGAGTCTCTCAAATTCATCCTCAAAGACTTGTACCCCATCCACAAAAATCACAACGTTTCGTCCAACCTTCTTCCCAAATGCCCTTCGATTACCTTCAAACGGCCCGCCAACTTATCAGATCTCCTTAAATCCACCAAGCCTCTTTCCAAATCCCCTCTTTCCCCAGAATCACACCAACTCCATTCTTGCGAGCAAGGTGCAAAATTTGTCCTATTTTCACCACTCCACCCCTCTACATCCCAACTTTTAACTCTCTCCCGCCCTTCACCCACTCCTCATGCACATCACAGAATGTATTCTCTCTTCTGACTTGCTTGTATTTGCACTGCTCTGCACTGCTCTGCCCGGCATTTCATATAGGCCAGTGCACTACACCCCTGAACCTCAGGATAAACAATCATCGCGCCTCCAAAACATGCCTCCACCACAACGCCACCTTCAACCCCTGTTACAGTGTTTCCGTTCTAGCATCCCTTCCCCCATCTGATAACCCTATAAAATTAAAAACAATGGAGATGGCATTCATATGGCATTGTAAAGCCTATCAACATCCGGGTCTCAACGTCGTTCACTAGTTGGGGGGGGGGCTGAATTGGATAGGTATAGATTTGATTCATGCGAGATAGTGGTACAATTGATTCATCCGCACATATTTTGCCATCCTTTGCCTGGGTTTTGACTTGTCAAGCCCTGATGATGAGTTTGTGAGTTAACGCCTGTGTCAGGGGTGTTTTGGTATCTGTGGAGGAATTATTAGTTTTCTGTCGCTTGGAACTATTTACATATCCTCCCGTTCATCTCCATTCCATCTCCGCCCCCCCCCTCTAGCCTCCCTCTCCCTCTCCACAACCCCTTCTTCCACCCCTCCCCCACCACCTGTGACCCCCTCCCCCTTCTCCCCCTCCACAATTCCCTCCTTCACGCCTCCCCCATCACCTATTTTCCCCCTCTCTCGTCCCCTTCTCTCTCTGCCCCACATGCACATATGCCTCAGTCTCAACTAATCTTTCGAAGAAGACGGAGTTTGAGTACGACGAAATTATCAAGATGTTACGTAGGAGTGTTCCTTTTATGCGTTATCATGTTAAGTGTGGCTGTCTTAAGTTTTTATTCGACACTAATGTGTTACATCGAAGAAATCATTCTTATATAGATATATATATATATATATATATATATATATATATATATATATATATATATATATATATATATATATATATATATATATATATATATATATATATATATATTATTTGGTAATCTACCGGATACGGTAGGTTTTTGGATGGGCACAACTATCCAAAAAATATTTTTTGACTCCCACACCTAGCAAAATAATCTATATCAGGTCTCTCTTCATTTCTGTTCATTTCATTCCTCCCTTCATCCCGTCCAGCATCCCTATTCTGTTCCTGCCCTTACCTCGCTTGCCCAACATTCTCCCCTCTATTACCCTCTTCAACATTCCACTACCGCTCAATACGCCTTTCATCCATTTTTCCTGCCTCCATAGGATTTCTCTCAACAAACCCCTCTCCTCACCCACAATCTCGAGTACTTCCTTATTTGTTTTCCTTTCGGTCCATTTCACCTTCTCCAATCTTCTCCACAACCACATTTCAAAAGCCTCCAATCTACGTGTATCCTACTGCTTCAGTGACCAGGTTTCAGCGCCGTACATAGCTACGCTCCATATCAGAGTTTCTACGAGTCTTGTCTTAACAACCCTACTCAAGGTCCCCGTCATCAACTCCCTCCTCCTTGCGAAAGCCTCCTTGCCTAGCGCAATTCTTCTCCTTACGTCCCCAATACTTTGGCCGTATTGGTCCAAAACACTTCCGAGATATGTAAACTGTTCTACCTGCTCTATTTTTTCCACGCCTATTTTAATATTTAGCTTAGCCCGTTTTTTCTGGAAAACCGCAAAACCTTTGTTTTATTAATATTGATTCTCATCCCATACGTATCGCACTGAGCCTCCAATTCACTCAGATGTGCTTGCAACCCCTTGGCTGACTGAGCAACTAATGCTTGGTCATCAGCAAACCTGACCGATTTTACCAATTCCCCTCCGACTTTCATTCCTACCTCCAGTTCTTCCCATGCCTCTTTAATCATTTCCTCTACATTTACGTTGAACAGCACCGGTGACAATGGACAGCCCTGCCTTAACCTTCTTTTGTACAACCTGGCTTTACACGTCTTCCTAACACTGCCCATCCGGCCTCTCCGGTCCATTCGCACATGAGCAGCCTGAGACGTACAGGTTGCGGATCTGTGACACCGGTGACAATGGGCAACCCTGCCTTACACCTCTTCCTAACACTGCCCATCCGGACTCTCCGTTCCCCACTCGCACCTGAGCATTTTGAGATATGTACAGGTTGCGGATTAGTCTCCTATCCCTCCAATTCATTCCTATTTTCTGCAATACACGCATTAATGTTTCCCAATTTACTCTATCAAACGCTTTTTCGAAATCTACAAAATAGGCAAAAATGTCCTGATTGTATTCTATATTCCTCTCAATTAGTGATTTCATTACTGCAATGGCATCACGCGTACCTCTTCCCTTCCTAAACCCAAACTGATCATTCCCTAAGTAATCATTTGCCTTACTCTCTATCCTTTTGTTGATGATCCTGAGAATAACTTAAGCTGCGTGGGATATCAAACTTATTGTTCTGTAATCCTCACATGATATAGACTTTGCCTTTTTTGGAATAGGAACTGACACCGATCCCACAAAATCTTCCGGCCAGATTCCTTCTTCATCTATACTACAAATCAGTCCATACAGGGCCTTCTTCCCGCATTTTCCCAAAAATTTCCACAGTTCTTCAGGAATGTTGTCCACCCCCACGGTCTTATTTGCTTTCATCTCATTTAATGCCCTTTCTATTTCATCGTGGAGTATGCCTGGACCTAAGCGATCTTTTTTTAGGTCATGTGGCTTTTATATGTCTAACGTTGTCGGCCTAAGTTCTTAACAATACAGTGTTTCTATATATTCCTTCTATCTCTCTTGGATTGTTCCTGGTTCAACTATTATCTTACCCCACTTATCTTTAACTGTTAGCACAGATCTTGCCTTCTTACTTCCAGATAATAACTTAGCCTTGCTGTTTAGAGCACCAATGTCACCGTTCTTCTGTAAACTTTCCATTTCCTCGAGTTGCGTTTTCCACTTCCTCGCATCTCATCCGTGAGATGATTGCAAAGATGGATGAGATGGACGCAAATCTTAATGGACGCAAATCTAATGATGATGATAGATTTTTTGGTACGCAGTTCAGCATACGCCTTGCTGCTACATTATGTCTTAGTTTAATGATGTCAACTCTCTCTAGACACACTTTATAAGAGTTATATCTTATTTGCTAAGGTACATGGATGGAACTTGGGACAATTTAGACGAGAATTTTAGTTTTGTGACCCCATATTAATCTCTTTCTAAAATTTTGGTGAAGTCATAAATAATGCTTCGAATGCGTTCAGTTGGGATTGATGCGAGCCCAAAGAGGGATTAGTCATATGTTAGCTTTAATTTAACTTTCGTTCGGAGAAAGAACGGGTGACATTAAAATTCCAAGGAAAGGCTTTAAAAAATTTACGGAGAGAGTTAAGTGTGATGGAATATGACACTTGATGAAATGAATAGAATGGAAATGGATAGAATGGTTTTGTGGGCGAAGGAATAAATTTAATATATACAGTAGTAAAGTGAATGTTAATTGTTTAAAATCTGAATCCTAAGTCGGTCTCTCTGACCAATTATTATTTTAATGAAAGAACGATAATTTTCCGCTATAAAGAACTATCGAATATTAATGCCCAAAGCAAATTCCACAACATCCAGCTGGTCCTACAGTCGTAAATCGCCAAAGCCATCCAGCCCGCTCCACGAATCTACATTTCCCTTTTAAATTCTCGCTCTCTCTCATTCCGTCTCTAGTCTTGCCCCGCCTAACTGTCTTTAGAGTCGTATAGCGTTACCCTCACAAATAATATTCCGATCCGCCCACAACCGAGACCTTATTAACGTGATCTTACTCTGCCTGATGATAAAATTCTGATCCCGGCAACCCGCAATGTGCGATGCATTACTAGATGGCACGTTGCATGTCATTCAGGATACTATTATTCATTCCACCGGTGGCGGTGGCTAGGTCACTCTAGAGGATTTCAATTAATGTACGAGATATCGCTCATGCATACATTTTAACTGTAAATTAAGAAATACCGGACCACCTATTCTTCTTGTCACCACTTTTATCATTGGTCAACATGAAACATTACGCTAGGGCAGAAAAACTGAGTGGAGAAAATATTAAGCAGGAAAAACACGTAAAAAGTATTTTTAGTGGCATGTTAAATATTGGAGAATGATTGGCAAGCAAAATGGACATGGAAAAAATTATGCTCTTTGAGTTACTTTGAAATTCGATAAGAAGCCCAAAATAATGGATGAAATTGTGGATGGAAAAGACAAGGATTTCAACGAGAAGTTAGTGATAATGGATTATATAACGTCTATCTCTTAAGTAGGTCACTTACGACAGTTTTCGCCCTTTATTAGGTAATCTACCGGTTAGGGCAGGTTTTTGGATGGACACAACTATCGAAAAAATATTTTTTAACTCCATAAAAAAACCAATCCAGCAACCTAATCTACATCAGTTCCCTCGTCATCTCTGTGTACTTCTTTCCTCCCTCCATCCCGTCCAACATTCCTATCCTGTTCCTGCCCCTTCCTCGCTTGCCTAACATTCTCCCCTCTTATACCTTCTTCAACCTCCCATTGCCGACCAAAACGCCATTCTCCATTTTCCCTTCCTCCATAGGATTTCCCTCAAGAAAACCCACTCCTCACTCACCATCTCCAGTACTTCCTCATTTGTTTTCCTTTCGGTTTAATTTCACCATCTCCATTCTTCTCCACACCCACATTTTAAAAGCCTCTAATCTACGTCTATATCCTCCTGCTTCAGCGACCATGTTTCCACGCCGTACATAGATACGCTCCATATCAAAGTTTCTACGAGTCTTTTCTTAACCTCTCTGCTCAACGTTCCCGTCATCAATTCCCTCCTCCTTGAAAAAGACTCCTTACATTCTTCTCCTTCCTCTACTACTTTGACCGTGTTGGTCCAAAACACTCCCGAGAAGCTGGTCTGAACTGGTCTATTCTTTCCCCTCCTATTTTAATGTTTAGCTTAGCCTTTTTCTTTCTGGAAGATCGCATAACCTTTGTTTTATTAATATTGACTCTCATTCCATAGCTATCTCATGGAGCCTCCAATTCACTCAGCAATGCTTTCAGCCCCTTGGCTGACTGAGCATCTAATGCTTGGTCATCAGCAAGCCTTACCGATTTTACGAATTCCCTTCCGACTTTCTTTCCTACCTTCAGTTCTTCCCATGATTCTTTAAACATTTCCTCCAAGTGAGCACTGTTGATAATGGGCAACCTGTGCCCTACACTACCCATCTATACTCTCCGTTCCCCACTCCCACAGTCTGAGCAGTCTGAGACATTCCCAGGCTGCGGATGTTCTCCTGTCCCTGCAATCGATTCCTATTTCTGCAGTACACGCATTCATATATTCCTCTCGATTAGTGATCTCATTACTGCAATGGCATCACGCATACTTCTGCCCTTCCTATACCCAAACGGATCATCGCGTAAATAATCATATGTTGATCCTGAGAATAACTTTAGCTTAGTGGCGTATAAAAATTATTGTTAGAGTTAGTTTAGCTGTGCATCTATAAATAAATTTAAATACCGCTATTTTCAAAATGATATTTAATTGAAATATGTTATATTAAAAGTACCAATATACAGGGAACTTCTTAATATCTTCCCTACTACTACGTGCTAAATGATTACAAACATTGAAATAATGGCCAACACTAGTGACCATGAGGCTATTCTTGTAGAACGAAGAAATTACATTGTTAAATTAAAAAAAGAAAAGCGGACACTATGCCTAATTAGTAACACAAACTTTCAGGTTTTTCGAGAATATTCATAAAACAAATTTTAAAAAAAACATCATTTACCAGAATTTAAGACAAAAACCATCACAACTGATAATAAGAACACCTGGAAATATTTTCATAATATTGCAAACGGAATAAACACGTATTTTCCATTCAACATTAAATACAAAACCCAAAGGAACCTAGATGGCACAACTATGAAGTCTGCTTGGCATTAATAAACAAAGATGGCTTGCTACAGTTAGATATTACAAAGAGTTCAAACAGCAGTAAAGCCGTTAATATGAGTTCAAACAAAAAAAAACTAAAAGCATGTCGTGGTAAAAAGAAAATTATCATGCACAAAGACATAAACTTCTTCAAGACTAAAATATTCTGAGAATATTTTGAACTAAATTTCAAGTCAATATATACTTAGATCGGTAGAAAACCACACACCAGTAAATGCAGTATTTTTAGATTTCAGGAAAACCTTCCATAAAATTCCGCGCAATAAATTGCTACATAAACTTAAATGCTATGGTATCAGTGATAAAACAATAAATTGGATTAGATACTTCTAGTAGTCAACGATTGGTTGTGCCAATTTTCCTAAATATTCAAACAGTTCTACAGATATGTGGTCCACCCCCACGGCCTTATTTACTTTCATCTCCTCTAATGCCCTTTCCATTTCATCGTCGATTAAGATATATATATATATATATATATTATTTTCGCAACATAGAAATAGACATATAAGAAAAGGGGACAGGAAAACACATAAAAGACCAACACAGGAAAGGTGGGGAAGGTGGTTTTGAATAGATCACAAATATAAAAATTTTTCCTTATCCGGCATTTGAACCACGGACCTTCCACTGTCCGGGCGGATGCTCTACCAGTTGAGCTAATAAGGAAACCTGATTTACATTGAGATCTGCGATCTTACAAAGTGCCAAAGTGCTCCGATAGATGTTGCCCGAGAGGGGGCGTTATGGAGCAGTTACACCCACCAAAGGAGAAATAGACGGGACACAAGAAGGGGAAAGGATAGTAAAAAAGCATTCATACGATATTATAAAGGATAGGAACGGTGCGTTTCATGGCATGCATTGCCAGAAGAAGAGACGAGCCACATTGGCCAAACACATATTCAAACTTGAAAATCCCGCCATACGGCGAACAAATCACGTTTACATATCTCGGAAGTGTTTTGGACCAATACGGTCAAAGTGGTAGGGACGTAAGGAGAAGAATTGCGCTAGGCAAGGAAGCGTTCTCAAGGAGGAGGGAGTTGATGACGGGGACGTTGAGTAGGGATGCTAAGACAAGACTCGTAAAAACTCTGATATGGAGCGTAGCTATGTACGGCACGGAAACGTGGTCACTGAAGCAGGAGGGTAGACATAGATTGGAGGCTTTTGAAATTTGGCTGTGGAGAAGAATGGAGAAGGTAAAATGCACCGAAAGGAAGACAAACGAAGAAGTACTAGAGATGGTGGGTGAGGATATGGGTTTGTTGAGAGAAATCGTATGGAGGCAGGAAAAATGGATGAAAGGCGTATTTAGCGGTAGTGGAATGTTGAAGAGGGTAATAGAGGGGAGAATGTTGGGCAAGCGAGGTAAGGGTAGGAACAGGATAGGGATGTTGGACGGGATGAAGGGAGGAAAGAAGTACACCGAGATGAAGAGGGACCTGATATAGATTAGTTTGATAGGTGGGGAGTCACAAAATGTTTATTTGATAGTTGTGTCCATCCAAAAACCTACCTTAAACGGTAGATTACCTAATAATATGTATATATATATATATATATATATATATATATTATAGGATGTACAATGAGTTAGAGGATATAATCGCATGTGTTTCTGCAGGGAAACATTTGATAGTGATGGGGATTGGAATGCATAGGTAGGCGAAGGAAGAGATGATGGTGAGGTGGGGGACTATGGGTAAGGCAAAAGAAATGAACGCGGGATGAAAGCAATTGAGTTCTGAAGGACACGGAGGTTAGTCATCACCAACACATGGGTTAGACACCACAAAAGGCGTACGTATACATGTAAAATGCCAGGTGACTCAGAAATGTATCAGTTACATTATATTATGGCTAGGCACAGGTTTAGAAACAATGTGATAAATTCGCAAAGTTTACCAAGAGCGTATGCGGACTCGGACCACAATTTAATTGTTATGAAATGTAACGACCGTTTCAAGAAGATAAGGCAATTACGGGTTAGGAAATGGAACGTAGAAGCATTAAATGGATTAACGAAGAAGGAGTATCATCAGGCTGTAGAGACAATGATGGACGATGGTAAAGAACAGAGTACTATCGAAGAATAATGGAAATGTATCAAGAAAGTGATATCGGAAGCCGCGAAATACATTATGGGAATCTTTAACGGGAAAAGGATAAGGAAACCATGGGTAACGGATGAAATGATTGCAAAGATGGATGAGAGGGGAAGATGGAAAAATGTAAACACAGAGTTAGGTAAAATGAAGTACAAAGAGTTAAACAATAAATTGAGAAGGGCCACAAATTAAGCCAAAGAAGAATGGTGGAAAACGCCATGCGAGGATATGGAAAATTTACAGAAGAAGGGTGAAATTGGTGCTCTATACAGCAAGGTTAAGTTATTATCGGGAAGTAAGAAGGCAAGATCTGTACTAACAGTGAAAGATAAGTGGGGTAAGATAATAGTTGAACCAGGAAAAATCCAAGAGAGATGGAAGGAATATATAGAAACACTGTATGGTAAAGAACTTAGGCCGACAAGGTTAGACATAGAAAAGGAACATACCGTAGAAGAAGATAGATTAGGTCCAGGCATATTCGACGATGAAATAAAAAGGGTATAAAAGGAGATGAAAGCAAATAAGGCCGTGGGGGTGGACAACATCCCTGTAGAAAAGGCCGGAAAGGAAACTTTTCCAAAAGGAAAATGGCCGGAAGATTTTGTAAGTTCTCTGTTAGTTCCTATTCCAAAGAAGGCAAAGGCTACTTCAGGTGAAGATTACAGAACCTAAATTTGATATCCCTCGCAGTTAAAGTTATTCTCAAGATCATCAATAAAAGGATAGAGAATAAGGCAAAAAATTACTTAGGGGATGACCAGTTTTGATTTTGGAAAGGAAGAGGTACGCCTGATGCCATTGCAATAATGAGATAACTAGTCAAGATGAATATAGAATACAATCAGGACGTATTTGCCTGTTTTGTAGATTTAGAATAAGCGTTTGGTAGAGTAAATTGGGACAAATAATGCGTGTGTTGCGGAAAATAGGAATGGATTGGAGGGATAGGAGACTGACAGATCCGCAACCTGTACGTCTCAGGCTGCTCATGTGCGAATGGACCGGAGAGGCCGGATGGGCAGTGTTAGGAAGACGTGTAAAGCCAGGTTGTACAAAAGAAGGTTAAGGCAGGGCTGTCCATTGTCACCGGTGCTGTTCAACGTAAATGTAGAGGAAATGATTAAAGAGGCATGGGAAGAACTGGAGGTAGGAATGAAAGTCGGAGGGAAATTCGTAAAATCGGTTAGGTTTGCTGATGACCAAGCATTAGTTGCTCAGTCAGCCATGAGGTTGCAAGCATTGTTGAGTAAATTGGAGGTTCAGTGCGATAAATATGGGATGAGAATCAATATTAATAAAACAAAGGTTATGCGATTTTCCAGAAAGTAAAAGGCTAAGCAAAATATTAAAATAGGCGGGGAAAAATGGAGCAGATAGAGCAGTTCGCATGTCTCGAAATTGTTTTGGACCAATACGGTCAATTTGGTAGGGACGTAAGGAGAAGAATTGCGCTAGGCAAGAGGCTTTCTCAAGAAGGAGGGAGTTTATGACGAGGACGTTGAGTAAGGGATGTTAAGACAAGATTCGTTAAAACTCCGATATGGCGCGTAGTTACAGATGTACGGCGCGGAAACGTGGTCACTGAAGGAGGAGGATAGACGTATATTGGAGGTTTTTGAAATGTGTGTGTGGAGAAGAATGTAGAAGGTGAAATGGACCGAAAGGAAAACAAATGAGGAAGTACTGGAGATGGTGGGTGAGGAGAGGGGTTTGTTGAGAGAAATCCTATGGAGGCAGGAGAAATGGATGAGAGGCGTATTTAGCGGTTGTGGAATGTTAAAGAAGGTAATAGAAGGATCTCAGGTTTTCCCGGCGTATGGTATTTAAGAATTTTTCTCGGGTTACCCACCGGATCAGGTTGATGAAGTGCACCATCAACCTGACCCGTTGGGAAACCCGAGAAAAATTCTTGAAAAGGTAATAGAAAGGAGAATATTAGGCAAACGAGGAAAGGGCAGGAACAGAATAGGCATATTGGACGGGATGAAGGGAGGAAAGAAGTACACGGAGATGAAGAGGGACCTGATGTAGATTTGGATGTAGATTTGGTTGCTGGGTTGGGTTTTGTATGGAGTTACAAAATTTTTATTTGATAGTTTTGTCCATTAAAAACCTACCTTAACCGGTAGATTACCTAATAATAATAATAAAAAATATGTATATTTTTTAATTAACTCACACATATTTTTAAGTTTCGTATAATCGTTTTCATAGAATTTATGAAAATTATTATAAACTTTTTAATTAATACTTGACTGAATTTTGGTTACGTTTTTCAGTCGAGCATTAAAAAGTGTGGCATACTTTAAAACCTAGTCGGCCATGTATGGACTCTTTACTGGATGCATTTATCACATGTTAGTCGTTAGTTAAAATACACTAGGATACCATTTACTTTGTTAAGGGAGAGTCGCGTCGTGGAAGGGTGTCTTAGCTGCGGAATGCTCGCTTGGGAACAAACGTTACCATGACAACCTTCACACGGATATCCCATCGCACATCGCCTTCACCGCTCTCCGAACTCAGAAAGCCCGAAGGCAAGAAAAAGTGATTTCGCAGGTAGCTAACGACTTAAGGTTGGCAGGGCTACTGTTAGTAGGTTAAGAATCGATTCACGATGAACGATATGTGGGGGGTTGTCGTTAATTTCAGTGGATGTAGTTTGTTTGCCCACGCCCTAGGGCACTGTAATAATACATTCCTCCAAGTTGAGAAAATTATCCCGGGTGAATGAAAAGGAAATGTTGAAAGCAAGTGAAAATTCGAAAGCGACAGTCCCCATAGTACCAGCTTTATATTAATTTAGCATAAAGAATTTATATTTTTAGTATATTTGATATTCTGTAACAATTACTCACGATCTGTCCAGGGGAAAACACATACGAGAAATATGCGTCGTGCTAATAAAAAATTGGGATTTGTGAAGAAAGTGCTTGGTAAATGCGACGAAAAGGTGAAAGAACGATGTTTCCTTGCCTTGGTCAGGCCCCACCTAGAGTATGCTGCCAGCGTATGGGATTCCATAATATAAATTTGGTTTCGGAATTAGATCGAGTTCAGCGGAGGGGGACTAGATTTGTCAAACATTGTTATGACCAACGCAGCAGCGTATCCACTTTGCTAGACAATTTAGGTTGGGATTCTCTTACACAGCGGCGTTTCCAATATAGATTAAAATTATTAAAAACATTTAAAGATGGGCCCTTTTCCGATTACATCAATAGATATAATACTAACCCCAACGTATTACGGTCGAAGGGATCACGAATATAAGACTAGAGAGATAGACTGCAAGACTGACGGGTTCAAAATGTCATTTTTTCCGAGAACGATAAGGGACCAGAATGCTTGTAGCCGAAATTCCCCAGGACATAGTTCATTGCAAGAAGTATTAACGTACAGGTTAGGGACTGCGCGAGGATATGTTTTTTCTTACAAGGTCCCCACACCTTTCCTCACCTAACCACCAACCCCCTCAACCCTTACCCTTCCCTCATGGTGCTACACCCTCTGCCCCACACCTTTTTGGTGGCTCGCTGGGTATTTATGTAGAAGTAGAAGTAAAAAGGCAACTAAAATGGCATAAAATGCATGACCCCGAATAATGCTGCCACGAAGTGTGATTTTGTGAAAAACCTTATGAAAACTTCTGCGAGACTGATATAATAGTATTTTATTGCATAATTTATTAGGAACTATTTGTAAGATCAAAGACCTGGAGGGTGAAAGGAAAAATAAAAGTGGAAGCGAGTATAGTTTTTGCTAAATTTATTTTGTTCGATCATTTATCTTATGTCTGGAAAATCCTGTAGACTGAATTTAGTTTGGAGCCATTTGCAAAAGCGCCTTTCTTCCGTTCGTTTCTCATTCACGTTTCACCCACTCCGTCCATTCGGTGTTACCCGCCTAGGGTCTGCCGCGGTATACCTCGGATCGGAAACAAGGCGAGCCCGTGTTTTCAATTTCGAATGCAGAAAATGCAAACCAGGACTATTTGAGGGCCAGGATAGTACAGGTAATCAATCACTTACTTCCCTTTGCTCTTAAAATTATCCATCACGTTTCTTCTGGCGCATAGCAGGGAGCTCGTTCGAGTGCTGTGCGGTGGCTAACGTAGTGGCTTCCCACCTAGAGTGCCCGGGTTTAAATCCTGGCCGACGGCTGATATTTTTCAGTGGCATCCCAATCCCTACTTGAGGTTCTTTGTGGAGAGCACTTTGAGTGAGTGCGCCGTCCGTCGGATGGTACGTTAAATGGTGTATGACCCCTTGGCGCCTTTCGTTATTAGAGTACCCGTCGCAGAGAGCTCTGCGGTGGAAACGTGGCGATATACGGAGATGCGGTACTGGGGTGCTCCAAACGTGTGTGGCGACGGGGACGCGAAACATTTTATTCTCCATTTTTTCATCTTCGCTGTCACCATGCATCCACTTTTTGTGCCGCCTTTGATTAATTTATAGCATTCGTAAAAAGTCTGCGTGAAAAAAATGAAGATAAATTGCATTCAAATTAAACGGTTTAGTAGGAGGTACACTTTTGGAAAAGTAGTTAAGACAGGACAGAATAATTGAAGCCCTATAAATGTAATTGTTGGATTAAAACGTTCGTGGCTTTCCTGTATTTTTTATGTTGTATTAATTTAGTGGCATGAAATGATAAATAAGTATAGACACCATCTGAATACTAGCACAAAAAGGAGAGAAATCACCGAGTGGCACTAAGTATGAATTAATAAAATTTCAGTGATTATAATGGTGCTAAAGTTATGGCTTTTATCGTTTATTTGGCTGCTGTGGGCAACGGGGGCAATCAAAGCCTGGTATATTTTTTTATCATTGGTGACCTAGTGGGTGGAGCTTTCGTCTACGGCTGAAAGCCCCGAGTCGTTGCCTCGAAATTCATCACAGTACAGGTACATCCCATGAGCGTCGACACACTTTTGCCAGCGGTTTTTCCAGGAGTCTAAGGCTCCCTGGTAGGCGGATTCCTGAAGGTCCTTCAGGGTACCCGTGCAAGCTTCTTGGACGGCACTCAGGGTTCCGGTGATTGTATCCTTTGAGGGAGGAAGGATTTCAATTTTATAGGGAATAGGAATAATAGGTTGCAGGTGCCAAGTTGGGACGGTTATGGGTTTGGGGAATTGTCGCAATGCCGTTGAAGAAGGTCTTTGTAAGCAGACACAGTCTGCTTTTGGTCGTCCGTCAAGACCTTCGGGAGGACAAGTTAGGCGCAGATCTTTCATATCGGCAAATTTTCAGCGATAATGGTGTGCATTTTCACTGTCTTATCAATGCCAATACGTTCTCTGATCTTGGGAACACTTAACAGTTGGTCTGAATTAAGTACTTCACTCACACGGTGCATTTTTCCGACGGTTCTTGTCGAAGGCCTTCCAGCGTGGGACTCGTCCTCAAAAAAAAATTAAGGAGGCGACCTAGAGTTGATTTCCTTAAATTCGTATAGAAATGTGTTCATTCAGAAATTAACACCGTTCGCTAACTTGAAGGAGCAGCTATGAGAAGAGTGGCGTGGTTAAAATGATACGGTATAGCTTAAAGTTAATGATCATGTCTATAAATAAAACATTTTCTTGCGTAATTTGGTGGAAAATCTTCATATTGACGTTTTTTTAAAAATAAAACCACTTTGCATTTCCACATGAACTTTTTATTCTCACGACCCAGGTTTCGTTATAGCATAACATCATCAGGTAAAAATACAAATCAAGCACAGTATATATACATATCTCGGGCGGAGGGGAAGAGGAGGGAGGAAAGAAAGGATTAGTAGAGCTAGGAAGAGAAGGGCTAAAAGTCTATGGTGTGAGGCGGAGAAGGCAACCGGATATACATCGGCCAGACGGGGAGGAGATTTGAAACAAGAATAAAGTAACACCGAGCTTGTTTAAAAAATAACATCTCCGCATCACCATTCGCCAAGCACTTCTGAGATTATGGCCACACCAGCGATTTCACTCCAGAATTTTTACACTTTGAGAAGAAAGGGTACCGTCTTGATGCGCTGGAGCAGTTGGAAATCCTTCAACACACGAATTACGGGGAAGATGTTTTTACCAACGATTTTCTTTACCCTTCACTTTCCCCGTTATTGTTTTTTCCCTCACCCCCTGCCAGCTCACCTAAAGCCAACTGAGACTTTTTCAACAATGTAGCCACTCCTCCCAACCCACTACTGAGTGACCTAACTAGTTACTAAGTGCCGTTCTCCCGTTCAGAATAATCATTCCCTAATCCTCTGCCAATTAATCCGATGTCAGGTAGGTTGTTTGCAACATTGTATTGACCCTACATTGACCCTATCCTTCCGGCTTACTAATTATCTAATTGGTTTTTATCTAATCTAATTATTCTATTATTGCTAATTTGTCAATATTACCAATCCTCCTTCTTCGCCTCAAACCATAGAGTTTTAGCCCCCCTCTTCCTAGCTCAACCAATCCTTTCTTTCCTCCCTCCTCTTCCCCTCCGCCCAGTGATTAGTATTTCTATATACATATATATATATATATATATATATATATATATATATATATATATATGTGTGTGTGTGTGTGTGTGTGTGTGTATATATATATATATATATTCAAACACGAAAATCCCGCCGTACGGCGAACAAATATTATTTTCACACATAGACGTAGAATATAAGGAAAGGGGATAGGAAAACACATATAAGACAAAGTTTGTCTTTTATGTGTTTTCCTATCCCTTTTCCTTATATTCTATGTCTATGTTTATATATATATATATATATATATATATATTATTTATTATTTTTATATATTAAATATTTTATATATTTTATTTATTATTTATTTATATTATATATATTATATATATATTTATTATTTATATATTTTGACGACGGCCGTGCCGTCGAAAGGTAAATATCCAATGTAAGTGTCCTTCTTTTATGTTTCTATGTGTGTGGTGTTTTTTGTGTTAGTGTTTGTGTGTTTATATATATATATATATATATATATATATATATATATAGATGATACGGAAGTACTCACGAGAGCAATATAACTTTTGGACGGCACAATTGAACACAGAATAAAACAGATAACACGTAAAAGGACACTCACACTGTAGATGATTTAAGCTTTCGGCCTACTCCGAGGCCTTCTTCAGGTCAGACTGGGAGGTTTTGAGGGAAGAGTGCCTGGGGAGGGGAGGTGGGGCGGAAGGTTTAGGGACTGTTGGGAAAGAAATTAAAGATGGCGGTTAAGGTTGGGAATTTTAAAGGATCGGGAATATAGGATATCACTCAGGTGAGAACTCGTGAATCCGCATACATCCTATATTTCCGATCCTTTAAAATTTGGAGTACGGCATACGCTTTGGAACGCGTCCGTTCCCATTACAACCTACTAAGTTAACGTAATATGAAATAAGTAGCCATGTTCATTGTAATCTTCAATAGGTATCCTCTACCTCATTCACGAGGGATTCTTTGGGTTTTCCTGTGGCGTGAGGCGACTTAGTCCTCCCACCGCTTGCGGTCTCACCTCTGATGGCAGTTACCGCCACTGTCGTAAAAATGCAAACAGTTCACGAGAGATAAATGGGAAAGCCATTCAGACTAATCTTTGAAGTTTATTTTGAAAATAAGAATTTAATATTATTTTCAGATTTTAGAAGTATTTTCCATTAAAGCTTCAGCGAATGCTGTCGTTTATTATTTTCGGACGCAAGTGAAGAGATAATCCTACAGATTGGCAGAACTGGAAATAATTGGAAAATAGAAAGAGAACTGAATATGAAAGATAAGAGAGTTTGTATTTAGAAGTCCAAGTTGAGTACTAAAGCTGTTGCATTCAAGCTAGACCACTATTGGAGATAAAGCACTTTCTTTTCCACTAAAATTCAAAAATATTCAATACTATTGTCGGCGATGCGAAAATTAAGGTATTTGCGAAGTTTTCTTGCGTTCAAACACTACTGCACTGCATGGAAGGCACTCATGTTCCTTGAACAAGCCCACCGTCCTCCCCTTCATCGAATCTGGTCAAATGAGGCGATTCCGCATCGAGGGTTCGCCGCGACAAGTTGGGTGGGAGTCGGCCGGATGGTCGCCGGAATCGTCGTCCTGAGTACGTCTTCATAGTGCCTCGGATGGCCAATCCCCACGCCAACTACCCTCCTCTCCGAACAACCCCCTTGTCTCGTTCGGGCCCACGGCGAGAATTGGAAGGCAGCACCGATCTCGGGACTTTATTTGCGAGCGTCGGAATCCGTTGCTGGGAGCAAGAGGACATGGGATGGCTGTTGCAGTTGATTCTCCGAGAGGCGAGGTCGTCTTTGTCCTAGAGCACTTTTTCTCCAATCCTACGACTAGATGAAGCAAAATAAATGAATTAATATGCATGAAAAGGGTAAAAAGAAAACTTAACGCTTTAAGAAAAGTAGCTCACATGACAGTTGTCGTCTGTTTTGCTCAATCATTTGCCTATTAACTAAACCAAGGTTGATTTGTGTCTACAATATGTCCGTACGGTCCATTGCCTTTTGATTATGCATATAGTGATTGTGCTATTTAAATGTATTTGGCTATGTTAAAGTAGTTTTAATGCTTAAACAACTTGAGATTTATAAATAATAGAGTAAAATTTATCAAATTAGTTGAAAATATTTTATTTTGCCCTCCGGATGCTAAAGATACACATTTAAATGCTGTCTAATAGAATGCAAATACCTACTTGATGAACCTCTTAAATGAAGTCTGTGATAAATCATGTTATTTCACATTTAATACGAGAATACCATACTTAACAATGTTCTTACACAGTGTTAGCGGTATAGATAAAAAAAATTAAATGCCTATGAGCCAAATTATTTTTAGCACAATCGTTTTGTCTATTAAAAATTAATATGCATTCCAACATATGTGCTAATGAAGAGGCTTTATCGGTTATTCAGCCTTCATTGAATCACGTGAGAGAGAACTGTGATTTGTTATAAGGGAAAGGTTTTCTTCTAATTTTGAACTAATGTTGTGTTAGGTGCATCTTCTTTGGTCTCATTGCTTCCTTTGCTTTTATTTGTGATCGATTGGAGAACGTGGATTGCGTTAATACGTATATTACACTAAAAGGTCATTACTCTGCCTCTGTAGATTATTAAAAATATTTTTAAAAGTTTTGTATTGGTCGATGTAATATTTTTTGTGCTTACAGAGCCATATTTTCACCGATTTTTATGTAGCTAATAAATCCTATATACTCTTTTTAATTAAAATTGGCAATTTTCCAATTTCCAATCAACTCTATTTTTGTGGAAAATTGCCAATTTTAATTAATCATGATATTCCACCATATCACGCCTGAAATTGACGCGCATGCCATTAATTCAAATCAATTGAAAACACGACTCCATACTTCATAAATTGCTACGCATAATATTACGATAGCCCGATTTTTCAGATACGTTACTGGTCGTGAAGATATTGAGTTTGTTTGCGAACTGCTATGAAGTAAGGGCTCTAATATGATGTATAAGTTGGTGAAATTTCAAATTTTTTAACAGCTATTCCATCCTCGATTGCAATGAAAAATATCAAAGCCAATACAAAATGGCAGTGATCTCACCGTGATCACTGCAGTGTTCCTCTTCTTATTCTTGTCCCACATCTAACGATTCCTTTCCAATGCTCGATGATCACTGCGTTATTTCCTTTTAAGGGGAGGGATTGGCAACTGCCAATGGATAAAAGGGTGTATAAGTCACAAAACTAAAATTAAGGTTTTAAAATAAATATTTAATATTTATTACAATGAAACTTAAACAACATGTTAATACTTAATCACTGACGGCTGTAACGTATCGAATAAATACATATGCAAGATATGTCCCAAAAATAATTGGAATGATTTTTAGCCACCAATGCGGATGGCTGGAGTGGAGGGATTTGTGGTGGGAAAGGAGATCTGGGAAAGCAAAGCGACGCACGTCAGTTAACTGTGGGCATTTACAGTGTGGGGACATCCATTAACAGCACAGGTGAAGAAATTCTGCAAAAAATGCTCAATTCTGATCGACCCTCAAGTGTCAGGACGTTAGTAGAAGAGTGCAACATTCATAAAACCTCTGTGCATTGCATTCTTACAGAAGATTTAGCCATGAAAAAGGTGGCCCAAGGGTTCCCCAAGAGTGTTACAATCTTGCCTTGGACCACTGTGAAAGTGACCCGATTTTTTTAAATAGATGATTACTGGTGAAAGGCATGAGTCTTTGAGTGCGACCCAATTATAACCCTTTTGAGTACCAATAGATTATGTAAAAGAGACCGTGACGAGGTTCCTGAACGGGGGCCCTATTGATGCCTCACAGAAAACCTACCACACCTGGCGGAGGCACTGGCATTGGTGTGTCGATACATCAGGGTGCTCTTATGAAGATTTTCAGCCATTTATACTTTGTTCTGCAATAAATTCTGTCCCCCAGGTTTATCCTACTTATTCTATGGGACAGTCCTTGTATTAGAATCAATCAAATAGGTTACGCTACGCCGAGCATGAGAAATCCGAAGTCCTTGGTATTTCTCATACTTGCGGAGGAACCTGCCCAGCAGCTAGCGCCAAGCGTTGCGGCGAGAAGTAGGGATCACTAGACCATGGCGCCGTAAGTGGCGGCTTCTTCAAACGACGGCGCAACTGGCCCGAAATCCTTCCCACAATTCCGTCTACTCCCCTCGCCGCTCGCTTCGAAAAACCCAGTGGAGGTTTTGGGAATGAGAACTCACCCTCTTCCCGTCCTGGAGTCATCCTCGTCCCCACAAGAAGCGTCTATTGCTGCCCAAGGTTTGTGCATATCATTTTTGAGGTCAAGTATGAGCAATAACTTCTGAACCGACTATAATAATCGAATATTAGAAAATATCTGCGGCACAAAAAAAAATTTACCCCGAAATCCTTTTTTAATGCATTCTACGGATTTGATATTCTTTGTATTGATTTTTCTGGTTCATATAATTAAAATCTTGAAGAAATGACGTTAATTGCCTTAAGAGGTTAATCATTCACCTCTATCAATCACTATTCTATTCAGTGAGCAATCCTGGCATATATTTGAAGAGATGGCATACATGTGGTTTTATTTAAAACATTACTGAATAAGGCTAGGAACTCCTAGTGATGCAGATGAAGTACCCATAAAAATAAAGTTTCGAATTAATGAAGATAGCAAATGCAATTAAAAACATATTTCTTTAAACCGTACTACGAAAAACCAAATAATAGCGCTCGCCAGCATCGGCAATCATTTCCACCAACGATGTTCTGGCATCGAAGTGCAAGTTTCCTATTCGGATTTTCGTTCAATTCGTTTAAAATATGTTGCAATATTGCCCTACTGCTATATGATAGGTTTGCTCTTCAAGACAGAGGAGTTGGAGTGGGAATTTCGTCCACAAAGGAGGTATTTGCTCGTGAAAGTCAAATGTACAAGAGAAATGTACAATTGATGTACTTGCGTATTTGGATAGGATTCAATGCCAACACCCTCCTGAGAAATCCTCACGCCACGACGGCATTCTGCACTTTGCCTTCCCAGGGTTTCGTTTCTCAAGGGGAATGGAATTGCTGTCGATTTCTTTAGATCCCGTGTGATTGTAAACATACGCGCACAGGCTCGTTTTCGAACTCTTTGGCGTTCGTCAACTGACCGTCCTTCTTTCCATCTCCTCCGAATGGACGGTTTCCATGCACTTAACGCTGACCGAAGTTTTCGTCTTTTCCTCATCGATCTGAATTTGATCGTAGCAAGCCGTGGCGAGACCGTTTATGTATGCTTTCTTCAAGTTTTCCTTTTGCTTTTGGGTTCATTTTACTGTTATGAAGTGAACCCTTTGAAATATTACTGGTTTCGCAACAGCTTTGAATCACAACAGATTCTTGAACACACCATTTTTAGTTCCATGATGAGGCACCTCGATAGCCAAGATTTATTAATTAATAACCAACACGGCTACCGTAAGGGTAGATCCTGCGACACTCAACTCGCACTTTTTGTACATGATATATTGAACTCCGGTGAAAGTAATATTCCAGTTGATGCGATATTTCAAGATTTTAAGAAAGCTTTCGATAAAGTCCTTCATTGCAAATTACTGGCGAAATTGGAATCCTATGGAATACACGAAAGTATTATTAACTGGATTAAACAATTCTTAAGTGATCGTGTCCAAACAGTCGTCCTGGACGGTGTATCATCCGATACTGTCAAGGTCACGTCGGGTGTACCACAAGGAAGTATCATAGTTCCCCTCCTTTTCCTTATTTACATAAATAACCTCAGTACCGTAGTTAATAGCAAGCTCCGCCTTTTAGCCGATGATGCAGTAATTTATGGGAATATCCGAAGTCACGAAGACAGAGTCGTGTTAGCCAACGACCTAGATGCAATTCAAAATTGGTGCGATACATGGCAATTGGAATTAAATTTAAAAAAATGCGTAGTAATACATTTTTGGGAAGAGAATAATTCCCTCCCTTATAGTTATAAAGTGAAACAAACCACAATCTCGAGGGTAGATTCCTTTAAATACTTGGGTGTAACAATTACTCACGATCTGTCCTGGGGAAAACACATACGAGAAATATGCGGTCGTGCTAATAAAAAATTAGGATTTGTGAAAAGAGTGCTAGGTAAATGCGATGAAAATGTGAAAGAACGATGTTTCCTTGCCTTGGTCAGGCCCCACCTAGAGTATGCTGCCAGTATATGGGATCCTCATAATATAAATTTGGTTTCGGGATTAGATCGAGTTCCGCGGAGGGGGGCTAGATTTGTCAAAAACTGTTATGACCAACTCAGCAGCGTATCCACTTTGCTAGACAATTTAGGTTGGGATTCTCTTTCACAGCGGCGTTTCCAATATAGATTAAACTTATCAAAAACATTTAAAAATGGGCCCTTTTCCGATGACATCAAGGATATAATACGAACCCCAACGTATTACGGTCGAAGGGATCACAAATATAAGACTAGAGAGATAGACTGCAAAACTGACAGGTTCAAAATGTCATTTTTTCCAAGAACGGTAAGGGACCAGAATGCTTGCAGCCGAAATTCCCCAGGACATAGTTCATTACAATAAGTATTAACGTACAGGTTAGGGACTGCGCGAGGATGTGTGTATGTATGTGTAGATATATATATATATATATATATATATATATATATATATATATATATATATATATATATGTGTGTGTGTGTGTGTGTGTGTGTGTGTGTGTGTGTGTGTGTGCGTGCATATACATATATGTGAATATGTATATATGTATCTATTTTTTCATACAGGTTCCCCCCACCTTTCCTCACCTAACCCCCAACCCCCTCAACCCTTACCCTTCCCTCATGGTGCTACACCCCCTGCCACACACCTTTTTGGTGGCTCGCAGGGTATTTATGTAGATGTGTAGATGTAGAATCAAAACGGAAAGTTTGTTGTACGTTATTAATGAAAACGGTGTCGTTAATCGTACAACTTTTTCTTTGTGGTTTCTCGAAATACCGTGATTTCACGATGGCTGTGGGTGGAATTAAAAACAACTCGGGTTGAATTCCTATATATTTCTCAGGAAGATATTCTTTAGCTTGTGTACGAATGCATAGAATCTAGTTAAAATAAATGAAGCGGATAAAATATCATATGAAATTGGTGATATTATGATATGTAAATTCGACGTGTCAAAATTGTGTCGATGAGTGTTGTTGATAGGGCGCTGTTGGCGTCTTGCCCAAGGTTGAGACGTTAAGGAGGGCTTTGCTCCTGTGTTCCGTCGGCCTGTATGTCATTAATCAGGTTTTGCCTGTTCAGCATTATAAATTATTAAAGCTAGAAATTAAATATTCATTACATAATAAAAATTATCGTTAAAATATGTGTTTAACGATTATCATAATATCATTTTTATTACCATTGGGGGCTTATTGTTGTAGTTAAAAAATTGAAAATTAACCCCGGAGAAGGTTTGTGGAGTTATTTCTGAGGACTTGGCTTGGTGGAATTAGTCTTACTTCCGTTTTTATAACTAAGCAAAGATGAATTCGCCCAAAAATAAACACTCTTTCTATGGAATTGAAAATAAACGTTTTTATAAAAATGAGAATTATTTAGGTAGTTTCGAGTTAAAAAAAATGAAAATCCTCTTCATGAAAAATTGATATAGAACAAAGGTAAGCACGTTTATATAAATAACATTTGTTAGTTTCTCTAATCGTTGTTCAAAGAAAACGCGACACGAAGGAGGGTGACGCTAAGCTTGATAAGAGGTTGTTTTTGGATGAGCACTTGTTTGGGATATGGCCGAATGTGGTCAAATAGTAGACAGGTCAGGAAAACAATTCGCTTTTGAGTACACAAAGCACCAGTAGATAGACTGTCAAAAATTGCATTCAGGTTTAACCATGAGAAAGGTGTGCGCCTTCGGAAGGGTGATCAGAGGGGTGGCAGCGTGATCTCTTCGTCCTCGCCCCAACCGCCCGCTACACAGCTTCGATGTGGCTCCGAAGGACTTCTTGTTTTGTCCAAGAGTAAAAAGAAATTTGAAAGGCGTAAAAAGGAAAGGAAAGGAATATTTTGGAACGCTGGAACACGCCGGAGAGGCAAAGATGCCTGCTCGTGGTTCCCGCATACGCTTTCCAGGAAGGTCACGGCATCTGGCTGAGGCTTCCTTGCACTGATGCACAAGAAGAAAAATTTTAGTAATATTTAAATTGATCTGCAATCAATTTATTTCTGTTGCGTAAATTCTTCTCGGGTCCTCCACCGGGTTATATCGTCCATCTCGGCCGACGTTTCGATGTCCGACTCGGTCATCGTCATCACGGCTTCTGAATGAATTTGAAATAAATGAAATTGAATTAACCCGGTGGAGGACCCGAGAAGAATTTACGCAGCTGATACGCCGGGAAAACACCAAATCTTTTACAATTTATTTCTGGTTTTATTCTGCTTATTTTTGGGACAGACGCCATATCTCTTCCAAGTTAAAGTACATCTGCTCTTCTCATACATTTATAAAATTTTGCTTTATAATTTGATGTATGGTTTGGAACCTACTGTGAAAGCGTGACATAAAGTTGAAATTTTGAGGATGAAAACTTTCTGAAGATTATGAAATGTTTATTTCGTTGAATTATTGTAATCTGGTTGCCAATTTTTCCGCGATGTTGTAATTTCCCGTGCCCCTGGAGACAGTCGCAATCGCCCGTAATTGAAGAACTTAAGGACCTGTCCACTTCCGTGATAGAGAAAATTGATAAATTGAAGATGTACGGAGGTCGATCACCTTGCGTGTCACTTAAATTTCAAGAGGGGGATTGTAAACGCGCCCGTCTCCAGGCATATGCACCATTTAGTCTTATATTGCCTTTCTTGAGTTATCTTGTTATACTCAAGAGAACTTGTTTTTAATGTTAATTTACTGATAATTTCAGGCACGTGTTTGCGTTCTTTTGTGAATAACAAGACGTACCCGTGTCACGCAATTGACACCACAACGAAGCATACGAACAAAGTTGGTCTCAAATAGCCGACCTTAACAATTTCCAAATGATTGGATGTTGGTCATCTTCTAACACTGGATGTTGAAATTTCGACTTTTTTACAGCGTGTACAAGTTTCTCCATCCAAATAAACGAAAATGCAGATTTAAGGAATATTTCCTATTAAAAAAATGAAATTCTGTGACCGTTTTCTTATATTCTTCATTTAAAGTAAATGGATTGGATGGCTTGTGCTGAACTTGAACCATTTTATGATTTGTCATTATAATTTCACCATTTTTCGTAGCTAGGAGGAAAAATCAATGAGACGCCGTTCAATGTGTCGCTATTTTTCTTTGTTATTTCGAATCTAGCATGGAAATTTTATGTCTGCATTTTTATTTTTATCGAATGTGGATGATATCCTGGGATAAAAGAGACGTATATAGGAAGGTAGGTATTATAAATAAACTAATAAAGGTTATATTTTCAAGGCTTCTCCATTCAGCTTGGCAGAGACACAAACAATAACTTATAAACGACTGAAGTAATGAAAAGTGATTCGCTCATTTATTGCATTCTCCCATTCTCGTAAAAAGTAAAACTGTGGAAGAAAAAATGTTCTGACGGAATTAGATGTGTTGCGTGATGCGACCACACACCGATCGTAATTGTGTGGTTTTAAGGGTGGGACGGTAGCCCGGCAGGTGAAAGACGGTGGGAGGGAAGAATGGAGTCGCCGCTGAGATATAGGGCGCTCGAGATTGGGCCGTGGTTGCCCTTGGAAACGAGGGCGTCAGGAGGAATCCATAATGAAAGGCGGGTAACCTGGGACCGGACACGCTCAAGGAGATTGACTCGCTTTCCTGCGACGGGCAAAATTAAGGCCGCGGCGCTAGTGGTGCGCTCAACCCCTCGCGTGGGAAGCAAATAGGAATGTTGCAACACGGAGGCACTAGACGAACAAAGAGATAGAATTTCTGGGAAAATGACAATATTTCGAAACAAGCCGACAGATTTTATCAAAACAATACATTGTGAGACGGCCGTGAGGAATGGCAACTCAAATTGACTGCTGAACGCGACAAATAAAATCTTTTCCAAACCTTACGTTTGGATGTAAATATATCCGAGTAGCTAAAGTAGCTAAAGAAGCAAAAGATAAGATATGACTCTTATTTTCAGTCATATCTTATCTTCCGAAGATAACGGAGCTCGAGTCCGTCGAAATTATGAAGACATTATTGTGAGTGTTCTTTTTATATGTTTTCGTGCTGTGTGTTACTGTCTACTGTCTCTGTGTGTCTGTTTGTGTGTTTGTGTGTCGCCGGAGAGCGTCTTTTCCAAGTTTATATATATATATATATATATATATATATATATATATATATATAATGAAACTCACTAAATAGTCACAGCAAAAACAGAAACCAAAACACACAAAAGAGGGACTCACTAGTTCTCGAATTTTCGTTGGTGCAACCACCTTTCTCAAGAGGAATTAGGAACAGAATTGAGGCAGAGGAGAGCCCAAAAGCAGTGGTAGGAAGGAGGAGAGGGAAATGGATGAAAAAAGAGGGGAAAAGAGGGGAAAAGAAAGGAAAAGGGGGGAAAAAAGGGGGGAAAGGCATTCGAGGTGAGGGGTTTGGAGGGGTAGTGTACGGCGCGGGAATTTTAAAAAAAGTGGGGATGATATGGAAGTTGTTGGGGGCGGAGGGGGATGAAATTATATGCATAATGGGGGCAATTAATGTCTAATATTAATACCTGGGCGATTCTAGGAATCCAAGAGCCAGATGAGAGCCAGCTCTAATGTTTTGAGTTTCAGTGGAGGGTCTGAGTGTGGGAGGGATGCTAAGACGGATACTTTAAAACATTGGTCAAAAGCAGTGTTGTGTTCGGAGGCATGTTTGGGGATTGGGAGCATACCAATAAGGGAGGAATTGTTGCATGAGGCTCGATGATTATTGATTCTAATATTGAGGGGTGTGGTACACTCTCCAATGTAAAAGGCAGGGCAAAGTTGGCAATTGAGTAGGTAGACAACATTACTGGAGGTACACGAGGAGTAGGGAATTGGTGGGAGAGAGTTAAAGAGCGGGTGGGAGAGGGATGGGATTCTGGTTAGGAAAATAGGACATGTTTTGCATCTAGGTTTATTGCAGGGTCTGGGAGTGATTTTGGAACGGGGCGAGGATTTAAGAAATGGATTGGTAGATTTTAGAAGATCTGATAGATTGGCGGGGCGTTTGAAAGTGACAGAGGGGCATTTGGGGAAAAGGTTGGTGGTGGAATTGTGGTTTTTGAGGACAGGATAGAGGTCCTTTAGGATAGAACGGAGAGATTCTAGGCCAGGGAGATACGTGGTACAAATTGAAAGAGGGTGGTTTTTCGCGGTGGTGGAAGGTCTGGGAGTGTAAATATGTCTACGGATCCTCTTATTCAGGAGGGATTCAGGATAACCTCGTTTGAGGAGGGAATGGTGTAAATTTATGAGGAAATTGTCTAGGGATTCAGGGTCATTGCAAATTCTGTGTCCCCTTATGGAAAGGGAATTTGGAATGGAACGTTAAGTGTGGTATGGGTGACAGCTGTTGAAATGTAAGTACTATTGTTTATTTGTGAGTTTTATATGTACGGATGTGTGAAATTTATGGTCTATAAATGATATGTTTACATCTAGGAAGGTGATTTGGGAGGAGGAAACTGTAGACGTGAAGGAGATAGAGGACGAAGCATTAAGGTTGGAAATGAAAGTTTTCAGGGAATCAGGACGATGTGGCCAGAGAAGGAAAATTTTCCTTCCACCCACGAACATGTACAATAATGTAAATTCACTAATAGTCATAACAGAGAGGAAGTTTTCAAGTTCCTCTGGAGAAAGGTGGTTGGACCACCGAAAATTCGAGAACCAGTGAGTCTCTCTTTTGTGTGGTTTGATTTCTGTGTTTGTTATTACTATTAGTGAATTTACATTATATATATATATATATATATATATATATATATATATATATGATTTCTTCGAAGTAACACGGAAGTGTTGAATAAAAAACTTAGACAGTAACACACAGCACGAGAACACATAAAAAGAACACTCACGAAATTATCAAGATAATATCGTGAGTGTTCTTTTTATGTGTTCTCGTGCTGTGTGTTACTGTCTAAGTTTTATATATATATTATATATATACACACACACACACATATATATATATATATATATATATATATATATATATATATATATATATATATATATATATATATATATATATATATATATATATATATATATATGTCTGACCCCAGAGCGGCGGCCATTAAGTGATGGTGTCACGTTAAAAACGCTATTGAGGAAGGCAACGGGAAACCACCTCAATTATCATTCCCAAGAATGTAATGATGGGCACTATAGAAAATATGAGTCTTGGCAACTGCGGGACTCGGCACAAGGGGCCGTGTGTCGTGCCCGGCAGCGGGGGAGGCAAGGCTTCCGCGGTCCGCCTTCTCACGAAATCCTTGCGGGATAGAAATAACAGCAAAGGGACAGAAGACGCAGAAGAAGACGAAAGTAGTTGGAATAGGAACATGGAACGTCAGGACAATGTCGAGGACAGGCAAATTAGAAAATATTAAGCGAGAGTTGGAAAGAGGTAATAAAGATATTTTAGGTCTCTGCGAGGTGAGATGGAAGGATAGCGGGGATTACTGGAGTGACAATTATAGAGTGATATACATCGGCGAGGGCGAGAGCCGACGAGGGGTTGCCGTAATATTAAATAAAGGGGTAGGAAGAAGCGCAGTCAACATAGAGCAAGCGACAGATAGAATTTTACTCGTAGAGATTAAAGCAGAGCCGACGAACTTGGTCATTGTTTAGGTATACATGCCACCGAGCAACTGCAAGGAGGAAGAAGTCGATAGGATGTACGATGAGTTAGACGATGTTCTTGCAAGGAAACATTTGATAGTGAAGGGGGATTGAAATGCGACGGAAGGCGGGGGAAGAGAAGGTGGTGAGGTGGGGGACTATGGGTTAGGCACGAGAAATGAACGCGGGGAGAAAGCAATTGAATTCTGCAGGCGACATGGCTTAGTCATCACCAGCACATGGTTTAGAAACCGCAAAAGGCGTAGGTATACATGGAAAATGCCAGGGGATTCAGAAAGGTATCAGTTAGATTATACGAGGCGTGTTCATAAAGTAAGGCCCGTTTGGTCACAGGAAAAAATATACTCGAATGAAACACAAATATTTTGGCACTTTTAGTTCGCTACAATCCTACTTAACTTCTCTACATAATCACCGTTCACTTCTAAGCATTTTTCGTACCGCTGCACAAGCTTCTTTAACCCCTCTGCATAGAAACTCGCCGCCTGAGGGTTGAACCAATCGACAACGCCATTCTTGAGTTCCTCTTTGGTTTCGAAACGTTGTCCAACAAACCACCGTTTCAAGTACAAGAAGAGGAAGTAGTCGCTGGATGTAAGGTCAGGACTGTACGGTGGGTGGTTTAAAGTGTTCCCAACGGCCCAAAAACTCTCGTCCACTGGATATTCTTTGCTCTTTGTGGTGGTCGGTGGGCATTTTCGGTACCCACCTTGCACGCAATGTGTGGTATCCGAGGTTTTGCGTAATAATATAGTAAACAGTAGTGCGTCCAAGTTGAGGAAAATGTTTCAGCCAGGCCATTAATTGTCAATCGACGATCACATCGCAGTTTTTGTTCCACTTGTGAAACAATTTCATCGGTCAGAATACTGGGCCTACCACTTCGCTCTTCGTCATGGACATTTGTTCGTTCATTTTTAAAATCACAGCACCATTGTCTAACCTTTCCTTCACTCATAACTGTAGGTTTATAAACTAGGCATAATTCCCGATGAATTTCAGCAGCCGACAATCCTTTTGCATACAAGAATCCTATGACAGAACGCACTTCACAGCTGGCGGGATCAACGATTGTCGAGGACATTGTTTTTTGCATGCACGGACTAGCAAACGACTTCTGAAACAAAACAAATGCTGCTATAGCTTCTCAATGAATCAGTATACGGCGCTGAAGGAGTAAAACTGTGTTATGAAGCACCAATATTTAAATGTAAGCAAACGGTACTTACTTTAAGAATACTCCTCGTAACTTAAATGTTTTTAATATTTCTAACTGGACTTCGGTTTCTTACGATTATGATTTCTGATTGTTCTGGGAGAGAATGAGTATTTGAATCCTAAATACTTGCGGCATATTCAAACTGTAGTCTAACTAGAACAAAATAACACCTCTCTTTAAGTTTCTCATTTAATTTCCCCACCACCCGTTCAATGAAGCCCAGTTTCATTAAAGCGGATCCGCATATTGTCCTGATTTGTGCTCCCCATGAAAGGCGTAGTGTTAGAACTACCCCCAAATATTTCACTTGTTTGGCCGTAGTAAGTACTGAACCCTCTATTTCGTAGTTTATGTCCTGTTCGCCACATCCTTTGTTCCAAAATTTCAAAACTGCGCATTTGTCTATATTAAGCATTAATTCCCATTTCTTGCACCAATCCGAGATTGTGTCTAAGTCTCTAGAGAGTAGTTCGCGATCTTGTTGGCTCCTTATTTCCCTGTATACAACCGTGTCATCAGCAAATAACCTGAGATTGCCACTAACATGTGCGCTTAATCATTAATATATAATAAGAACAGAAGAGGTCCTTTTACACTTCCCTGCGAGACGTCCGAATTGCATCTCTTTCCTTTGAGGACAACCCATCAATGACCACTATTTGTTTGCGATTTGACAAGAAGTCTCTACTAACATTAATTATTTTCTCATTGATTCCATAGCTTCTAAGTTTTTGTGTCAATTTATTCTGTGGAACTTTATCAAAGGCTTTTTTGAAAACTAGGAATACTGCATCGACTTGTGTGTTTTTTTCTCCCGGTCTAAGTATATCGTGAATGAAAAGACCTAATTATGACCGAAAAAGAAAATACTTAGTTCTCCCACACAAATTTCATTACAAACGAACTAGGTTTCGACTCTCAAAGTCATCATCAGGTAAAGAAACCCCTCTCCCACTCAAACACCATACCCTACCCCTAGCTCGATACAGCTAGGTTAACTTATTATCGGGAAGTAAGAAGGCAAAATCTGTGCTAACAGTTAAAGATAAGTGGTGTAAAATAATAGGTGAACCAGAAAAAATCCAAGAGAGATGGAAGAAATATATATATAGAAACTCTGTATGCTAGAGAACTTAGGCCGACAAGATTAGACATAGAGATGGAACATGACTTAGAAGAAGACAGCTTAGGTCCATGCATACTCGACAATGGAATAGAAAGGGCAATTAAGGAGATGAAGGAAAATAAGGCCATGGGGGTGGACAACATCTCTGTAGAATTGTTGAAATGTTTAGGGAAATGTGGGGAGAAGGCTCTATATGGACTGATTCGTAGTATCTACGAGGAAGGAATCTGGCCGGAAGATTTGCTGAGATCGGTGTTAGTTCCTATTCCAAAGAAGGCAAAGGCACATCATGTGAGGATTACAGAACAATGAGTCTGATATCCCACGCAGATAAAATTATTTTCAGGATCATCAACAAAAGGATAGAGAGTAAGGCCAATGATTACTTAGGGGATGATCAGTTTGGGTTTAGGAAAGGAAGAGGTACGCGCGATGCCATTGCAGTAATGAGATCACTAATCGAGAGGAATATAGAATACAACCAGGACGTTTTTGCCTTATTTGTAGATTTCGAAAAAGCGTTTGATAGAGTGAATTGGGAAAAATGAATGCATGTATTGCAGAAGATAGGAATGGATTGGAGGGACAGGAGACTGATCCACAACGTGTACATGTCGCAGACTGCTCAGGTGCGAGTGGGGAACGGAGAGTCCAGATGGGCAGTGTTAGGAAGAGGTATAAGTAGGGTGTCCCAACATGACCGGTGCTGTTCAACGTATATGTGGAGGAAATGATTAAAGAGCCATGGGAAGAACTAAAGGTAAGAATGAAAGTCGGAAGAGAATTGGTAAAATCGGTTACGTTTCCTGATGACCAAGCATTAGTTGCTCAGTCAGCCAAGGGTTTGCAAGCATTGTTGAGTGAATATGAAGTTCAGTGCGATATATATGGGAAGAGAATCAACATTAATAAAACAAAGGTTATGCGATTTTCCGTAATGTAAAAGGCTAAGCTAAATGTTAAAATAGGCGGGGAAAAAATAGAGCAGGTAAAGACGTTTTCATATTTATCGGATGTGTTTTGGATCAATACGGTCATAGTGGTAGGGACGTAAGGAGAAGAATTGCGTTAGGCAAGGAGGCAATATATATATTTATTATTATTATTAGGTAATCTACTGGTTAAGGAAGGTTTTTGGATGGACACAACATTGAAATAAACATTTTGTAACTCCAAGCTAGACCCAATCCGGCAACCTAATCTACATTAGGTCCCTCTTAATCTCTGTGTACTGCTTTCCTCCCTTCATCCCGTCCAACATCCCTATCCTGTTCCTGCCCTTACCTGGCTTGCCCAGCATTCTCCCGTCTATTATTTTCTTTAATATTTCACTACCGCTCAATACGCCTTTCATCCATTTTTCCTGCTGCTATAGGATTTCTCTCAACAAACCTCTCTCCTCACCCACCATCTCTAATACTTCCTCATTTGTTTTCCCTTACGTATCTTTCACCTTCTCCTTTCTTCTCCACACCCATAGTTCAAAAGCCTCCAATCTACGTCTATCCTCCTGCTTCAGTACCACGTTTCCGCACCGTACATAGCTACGCTCCATATAAATTTTTGACGAGTCTTGTCTTAACATCCCTACTCAACGTCCCCGTCATCAACTCCCTCCTCCTCGAGAAAGCTTTCTTGCCTAGCGCAATTCTTCTCCTTACGTCCTCAATACTTTGGCCGTATTGGTCCAAAACACTTCCGAGATATGTAAACTGTTCTATCTGCTCTATTTTTTCCCCGCCTATTTTAATATTTAGCTTAGCCTTTTTCTTTATTGAAAATAACATAACCTTTGTTTTATTAATATTGATTCTCATCCCATATTTATCGCACTGAAGCTCCAATTCACTCAGCAATGCTTGCAACCCCTTGGCTGACTGAGCAACTAATGCTTGGTCATCAGCAAACCTAACCGATTTTACAAATTCCCCTCCGACTTTCATTCCTACCTCCAGTTCTCCCCATGCCTCTTTAATCATTTCCTCCACATGTACTTTGAACAGTACCGGTGACAATTGACAACCCTGCCTTACCCCTCTTCCTAACACTGCCCATCTCTCAGTTCCCAACTCGCACCTGAGCAGTCTGATGTACAGGTCCTGATTGTATTCTATATTCCTCTCAATTTGTAATCTCATTACTGCAATGGCATCACGCATACCTCTTCCTTTCCCAAACCCAAACTGATCATCCCCTGAGTAATATTTTCCCTTACTCTCTATCCTTTTGTTGATGATCCTGAGAATAACCTTTGCTGCGTGGGATGATAAACTTATTGTTCTGTAATCCTCACATGATGTACGAGTAGCATTTGCCTTCTTTGGAAAAATAATTAACACCAATCTCCCAAGATCTTCCGGCCAGATGTATATATATGTAAAGAAATAAAAAAAAATATATACATATAATAAACATATATAAACATGTTTGTGTGTGTGTGTGTGTGGATCGCGTTAGTTCAGGGCGTAGGGCGTTGGATTACTCACCGGATGATGCGGGTTCGATTCCCGGAAAAGGCATTCTGGGCACCTGCAGCTCCACTGAAGCTATGAGCTTTTCCGGGTACCAGACCTTGGGAAACCGTTAGCGGCACAGGGAAAGTAACGGGCCCCCTACCCTAATGTGTGAATTTCACACGTCACATATGGATTAGTACTGGATTAACTCTACCATCACCTACCAAACCGACCTTCGAGTTCATAACTGTATTTATGGTTTTTTAATACAAAAATTCATGTATACTTCTCAAGCGTTAACCATTTCACCAATCAGATCGATGCAAGTAAAGGACTTTATTAACTACTTATGTAATCTGATTAAGACAAGAATAGAAGATATTGAAATAATATTTTACTCTCATTTATGTTACTAGTACGAATTTATATCACAGGACAAAACAACTTTTGATTTATTGTTAAATTATTATTAGTGGTAATCTACTGCTGAAAGTGGGTTTGCGTGGGACACAGGTTTATCATCGCTGCTTTCCTTAGCTTAGAATATAGTACATTCTTTCTACGGAAATGATTTCTTGTTATAATATCTGTACTATATAATACATAATTTGTTCAATTACATGCCGATAAACCGATGGGGTTTTCATTCTAGGTATTATTACTGAAAGTCCAGAATAATACTGACAGTCCATATTACTCAACAAAGTCAAGAAAATCTTTTACGTTTTTTTGTTAGCACCAAGTTTTGAAGCAAAGGGTTCGTTACATGTCCTTTCAGCAACACAAACAACTGTAATTAAGAGGATAACGGTATAAACTTTACTTAAGTGTCGCGAATCAGCATGGAGTACGTACTCCTGCTTCAATGCACCGATATTCAGTCCAGTCACGAAATCAAAAGTTTGATTGTGGGTGTTTCCGTTGATCGGGTGTGAGACGGAGGGAGAGTCTATTGTTTAAAAGTCAATCACTAAAAAACTAAATACAACAGGAGCTTCAGCCGACCATGTGGTATGCTCCAAGGCACTAGCGTTGATAGCCTGTCTTGGATACCACCTCATCGCCGTTACACAAGGTGTCTGATTTTCCTCTGGTGGTCATCTACATTTCTAGATTTTTCTCTAAACAACTGACAATGTAACCAAATGTGTCTCGAATGAACAACACTTCTACCACAACCACCGTGGTATGAAATCATACATTTGTAGATAATGAAGCTCTTAGGAAAACATTATTTGGAAATATTTTTAAGTTATCAATCTCCTTTCAGCTCCATGCACTTTTCCAAGTTTCTTCAACCTTTTCAAGTCATCCAAAAAATGGGTTTCTGGAGGTCCTCAAAATATACATATATGATTGCAATGACCTCCTTGTTCGACGTGAATCGTTTTGCACCGGGCAATGTTCTGGTTTGGAAATGAAAATAATTTTGTTTATTATTCGTTGTCTGTGTATGCTTATACCTCCTGCTTAAGTGACCACTATTCCTCGCCATACATAGTTACGCTACATATCAAAGTTTTTACGAGTCTATTCTTAACCTTCCTACTCAACGTCTCCGTCATCAACTCCTTCCTCCTAGTGAAAGCATCTTTGCCCAGCGAAATTCTTCTCCTTATGTCCCTACTACTATCACTGTGTTGGTCCAGAACACTTCCGAGATACGTAAACTGTTCCACCTGCTCTCTTTTTCCCCTCCTATTTTCATATTTAACTTATCCTTTTTCTTTCTGGAAAATCGCATAACCTTTGCTTTTATATAAATTGATTCTCATCCCATATCTCTCGGGCTGAACCTCCAATTCACTCAGCAATGCTTGCAATCCCTTGACTGACCGACAAACTAAAGCTTGGACATCAGCAAATCTAACAGAATTTACGAATTCCCCGCCGACTTTCATTCCTACCTCCAGTTCTTCCCATGCCTCTTTAATCATTTCCTCCACGCATACGTTGAACAGCACCGGTGACAATGGACAACCCTGCCTTACACCTCTTCCTAACACTGCCCATCCGGACTCTCCGTTCCCCACTCGCACCTGAGCAGTCTGAGACATGTACAGGTTGCGGATCAGTCTCCTGTCCCTCCAATCTATTGCTATTTTCTGCAATACACGCATTAATGTGTCCCAATTCACTCTATAAAACGCTTTTTCGAAATCTACAAATCAGACATAAACGTCCTGATTGTATTCTATATTCCTCTCGAATATTGATCTCATTACTTCAATGGCATCAAGCGTACCTCTCCCCTTCCTAAACCCAAACTGATCATCCCTTAGGTATTCATTTTCCCTACTCTCTATCCTTTTGTTGATGATCCTGAGAATAACTTTAGCTGCGTGGGATATCAAACAATGTTCTGCAGTCATCACATGATGTAGCCTTTAGCTTTTTTGGAATAGAAACTAATACCGATATCTCCAAGTCCTCCGGCCAGGTTTCTTTCTCATAGGTACTACGAATCAGTCGGTGTAGAGTCTTCTCCCCACATTTTCCTAAATATTTAACTAGTTTCGCAGGAATGCTGTCTACCCCCACGGCCTTGTTTGGTTTAATCTCCCTTAATACCCTTTCTTTCTCATCGTCGAGTATGCTGGGATCTAAGCTATCTTCTTCTACGTCATGTTCCTTTTCTTCGTTTAACCTTGTTGCCCTAAGTTGCTTACCAAACATTTCTTCTATATATTCCCTCTCTCTTTTTTTCTTGAATCTTTTATTTTTCAACCATTATCTTACCCCACTTTTCTCTTACTTTTAGCACAGATCTGCCCTTCTTACTTTCTGATAGTGAATTAACCTTTCTGTAGAGCGCACCAATTTAATCCTTCCTCTGTAAATTCTCCATATCCTCGCGCTGTGTATTCCACCAAGCTTCTCTTGATTTATTTGTGGCCCGTGCTCAATTTGTTGTTTAAATCTTTGTACTTGATTTTGCCGAACTCTGTGTTTACATTCTTCCATCTTCTTCTCTCATCCATCTTTGCAATTATCTCATCCGCGATCCATGGTTTCTTTAACCTGTAAAAGGTTGCTGTAGTGTCTTTTGCGGTTTCCGACATCCTTTGCTTGGTACATTCCCATTTTGCTTCGATAGTACTGAGGTCTTTATCCTCATCCATCATTTTCTCTACAGCCTGCTGATACTCCTTCCTTGTTAAGCCATTTAATGCTTCCACATTCCATTGCCTAACCCGCCTCCCCCGCCTTATCTTTTTAAGCGGACGTTAAAATTCATAACAACTAAATGTTGGTCAGAGTCCGTATCCGCTCCCGGGAAACTATGCGAATTGATCACACTGTTACTAAACCTGTGCCTAACAGAATATAATATAACTAATATCTTTCTGTTGTTAATTACATTTATATAATTTTCCGTGAAAAGATTATTTGTGGACGCAGCTTGTTCCCTTCTTAATATTGGGTTTAAAATTTCTCGAATCGTATCTTCGTTGTGGTGCCTTGACCAGCACCTTGGTATAGTGCTTTCCCTTCTGTCAAGAGCGCTTTCTGAATCGCACGAGCTTTCCACTCCACTCCATTGGCATCGCTACGAGACACAAACTGTCTTTTTCACACATAACTTCACTCGAAGCTCGTGGTATTTTGATGCCGGGCAGAACTCTATCACTGGACGCTACTTTTATTAAACGGTATCGCATCGCTTTAGCCGCCTTCATATGGAGATTTCATTAGTTTTTAACTACGCCATTATTGGCGATCAAGTATGCTTGAGAGAGAGAAATATATGAGTAGGCCATTCCAGGAGATTTTCTCATTTTATCCGCTTGCCTCGATAAACCGAGACAAGAGGAATGAAGTGGTTTGGAGTGCGCCTTGAGCTAAGGGTAAGATTAGCTCCAAATTGGATTGAATTCTCTCTTACCTAACCACTGGGAAGGATCCTTCAGTCGAGGGTCGTGTGGTTCTCATATTTCATCGACCCTTCCTCCTCGAAGATTCGTACTTCCGAGCAAGTGTTCGAGGCTTTCGTTTATTCGCTAAATAAATATGTGATCGCGGTCAAAGTGTCACTTGAACCCTTAAATCCCAAACTCAAATGGTCTTGCAGAAACGGAAGATGCAGACTGAAATATCGGTTTATTCCACTATCAATAAAAGAACCAACTCAGTCACTAATTCCCTCGCCTCTTTTATTTCAAATTGTAAAGTTTTCATGAATTTTAACAGCTTGTCAGTCACCAATTAAAAATAATGTACAATCAGTGATTCACATATTGCGTTCGAGAAAGGTACTTTAATAAAGGAAAGAAGTGTATGATGAGGACCTTGAGTAAGGCTGTGAATATAAAGGTGTGATACGGATCGTAATTTTGTTTGGCTTGTAGATTGGTCGTTAATCTGGTTATTAGGGTGTATTGTTGGTTTTTAAGAGGTAGGTATAGAGGAGAGTGTATAAAAAAACTGTAAGGAAATATGAGAAAGGATTAAGTTGGAGGCATGGAAGGGGAGGACAGAGAATGGTTTGACAGAGGTAATAAAAGTGGATTGGATGCATTTCGATATGGCGATAGGATCTGTGAGAATGTGATAAAATGGTAGATGTTGGACATGTGGGGCAGAGGAAAGAAAGGAGTGGGCATCTTGGACAGAATGAAGGGAAGAAGTGCGGGTAAGCGAAGCGGGGCTTATAGTAGTGTAGGGCTTTAAGTTTTTTCGTTTTAGGAGGGTCTTATTCGAGTAAAGAAGGTTAGTCTGGACACCATTCCAATTCTTTAAATTAATTTCACGAAATTAAACTAACTTAATTAGTACATTGCTATTAATAATCCCATACGATAGAAAAATTAATTAGATGTATTTATTTATTAAAAATATACTTATTGAAAAATACCAGAATTCGTTTCATAATATTATTTTATTTTATTTATTGCTAGTTTTTTGGTGAAAATGTACCAGTTGACCTGTTTATTCTTTAATAAATTTCTCTTTACTTATTGTTTGTTGCATTATGGTACTGTTTACAAAAACGAGAGATAAAATTAATGCCCATTCAAGAACTCACAATGGTTATCTTTTATCTATATTTGTGATTTCGCCTCGGCTGCTTTAACTTTGCACCGATTACTTAATCGTTCTTACGAGATATACAAACTTATTAAAAATAATGTAAATATTATTAATTCTAGTGGCATTATGGAGCTTATGGACTTTCTTGCGCCTTTCAGAAATGTATGGAGGAAGCTAAACCATGGTACGTCTCCTGCCACACACGCCCTTGCGGCGTGTGTAGATTGTGCAGATGTACGTAGGCTTCGTAATTCTCTGGTACGCTTTTTCTGACCATTTTATTTGTATACCTTCTTTCTACTTTTCCATCCCTCACCGGATGTCGTGCCCTCCGCTTCATACCATCCCATAAATACGATATCACTCCCGTAATCCCCACTATCCTTCCATCTTACGACGCATAGACCTAAAATATCTATATTTCCCCTTCCCATCTCTCGCTTCATATTCTCTAATTTCCCTGCCCTCAGCATTGTCCTGACATCCTAAATTCCTATTCCAACTAATTTGGTCTTCTCCTTCAGCAGCTTCTTTTCTGCTGCTGTCGGTTTTTCCTTGCAAGTGGGATGACGATTGGGGAAGCCCTGCCTCCCCCGCTGCCGGGCACGACATACGGCCGATAGGGCCGAGTTCCGTAGTTGCCAGGCCTCAATTTCTCTCTTGTGCCCATCATTTGGTCTTGGGATTGATAATTGAGGTGGTTTCCCGTTGCCTTCCTCAATAGTGTTTTTAACATGGCCCCATCACTCAATGACCCCCCCACTGGGGTCAGACGCCTTTGCACCCGCCTCACTGAGGAAAAGACGCTGCGTTGACTACCTTTCTCTGGCTCCTAATCTTCGAACTATTTGGCATGGGTGACCCTACCAGGAGCAACTATCATTGCTTTCTACATCACAGCTCTAGGGCTCATCGGAACGTGTAACCGATGGGAGGGGTTGTCCAAATGACAATAGAATTTGTGACAGGGGAAAAGAACTGAAGGAGAGATTAGTAAATACTCTAGCATGAAGATTTTCCCTCTATGGCTGAAAAACCTGATTTTAGAAGCAAGAAGTTGATCGTTAGGGCCGTTAGGATGTGTCCTTATTGTAAATTAAAGAAATCAGTTAGACATAGTGGAAGAATAACGACAAAAATTCAAAACTGGAGGAAGGAGAGAGAAAGTGGGAAAGGGAAAATCTTAGGACGCGTAGAAAGTGGGTGGTGAATTTATTAATTGAGAGGTAGAGTTCATAACCATTTGAAATAAAAGAAAATGTAACAGGTAATCGGAGTAGAGGGGATAACGGAATATTCCACTTAAATGTCATGATTGAAGCAAGTAGGAAGTAAGAAGAACTGAAGGAGGAAACATATTGTAGGAAAACAAGAGAAAGTCGGCGCGATATCTCGCGTTTTCTAGTTTTTGAGGAGCATTCAAATCCTCTAGTCAATTCGTATATGAACCATATCATTGGTGTCAATGACCGCTGTCCCTTTGAAAATCATGAGCGCCGCCTTGGCCTGCTGCGTTCTGCTCTGAACGGCGACGCGATGAGCGCAATGCTCGGAGACGAGCGGGAAGTGAGTGGAATGAGGCGGGAGAAGGAAATGTTTTCGAATCGATTGGCGGTCTGGGATGGATTGGAACTTCGTACGAAAGGAATGAGCGAATGGGTTTTTGTTAAGTGGACGGTAAAGAGAAGCATTTGTGGAGAAGGAGAGGTTTTGTGGGATAAGAGGCGGGTGGGAAAAGGGGAGAATCCCCCCCATCTGTTACGAATGGGTAGAGGGGGGCGGATGCGACGCGAATGCCCTCTTCTCCCAATTTCCTGAGCTCCGTGAGCGTCGTCCCCTCTCTCGCGGCGACGATGGCCGCCTCCGGCGCCTGGGGACGATTCGTGGAGGGCCGTCCGAGCGGTTGTCGGGGGAGTGGAAAAAATTAATAAGGTTTGATTGATTTGTTTCAGATTGAGAAGCGGAAGAATGGAACTGGTGGGAACGTAAGCTGGATGCCAAACTTAATGGAAAATCCAAATTGGCGATTTCTTAGTCGTGATGAACAACTGCCCAATTATCTCACGTTGCCCTGATAAAATGATCGGGTTAGAAAACAAAGTTTTCTTTTTTCAACGAAAAAACGAGGAAATCAATAAATTGGAAGCCTGAATTAGCCAATAACCTCAGGTAAGGTAAACAGGAGCGTGCAGAAAAATTCACTTGGTGAGGAATTTCCATCGATCGAAAGTTGGATTTATGTAAGTGGCATTCGAATAAACTCTGATTCAATAAATACAACTCCTAAATAGGGGGAAGAAATAAACGGGATGACACTTTAATTGAAAATTTTGGGAAAATATTATTTAAATAAAGAGCTAAGGGCTCCCAAAAAGACCGTTGACGCAAGAGCATAGACGTAAAATAGAATTTTTGGTAATGTGGGAATAGAAAATATTGAACTACAAGCAGTGTCTGCCGAAAGGTTGTAAGCCCCTCAATCTTAGGAGAGTGATATTTTTTAATAAATTGAAGGCGGAATAAGTGGATTCAAGGCAAATTTAATGGCAATGGAATATTGGAAACTGGCTGAATGGCAGAATTCTTGATAAGTGTGTTCAAGGGTGTGAAATATCTGGCACTCTACCAAAAAAGGACATATCAATTTGTTTTCTTTAAGAATTGTTTTGTTTAATGAAGGTTCTAGGGAATTGGGTGTTTCGTTTGGTGGGAATTAGACGTGTGCTTAGTGCTTTGTTTCCTTGATTCCCCAAAACTGACGTGACCGGCAGATAATTGGAGTTGTTACACGGTAAACGTACTAATAATGTATATGATGTCGCCTTTTAAATTTTATTTCCGAAAATGACGAAGCCAGAGAATTGTATAACATTAGAATACTTCGTATTCTCTGCAATAGGAATCGATCGATGAAACGTATTCCACATGTGGACGCCCTTTTGAATTCATCCTACTCCCTCCATCTTCACGAGTGTATGTGAATTTTTATTTACTTCTATATAATACGCCGCAAGCTGCCGTAAGGGCGTGCGGCGGGGGTGTTAGGTCACCATCTGTAAAACAGAATTGAACCACCTGAAAAACCAACAAATTCATACACATTTACGCCCTCAGAGACGTATTTATTCAAACGAAAACCTGTGTAATTTACATGCATGCAAATAAAATCAACTAACATGTATTTTTACATGAAAATTCGAACTATCCTTAGATCTACGGAACGTTTAATCTTGTCCTGCTATATAATACGAATTATTTTACTATTTCTGTATTGAAAATGATTTATTACTATTATCACTCCTGATTGTTTGGGGAAAAAACAAATATTTATGTTTAGCTGTATTGGAATATCTATATTTATAAGAAAGAGGCTTCAAGACATATTATCATTAACTAATCTTCCGGTTAAAGTAGCTTTTGGATGGACACAACTAAAATATAAATATGTTGTGACTCCAAACAAAATACAACCCAGCAACCTACTTTATGTAAACAAAAAAATGGCGACAACGTAAACATTAGATTACGGTCTCGGCATTTTTCTGTTTGTATTGATTCACGGCCGTAGCTACGTTCCTTTTATATATTTAAACCTACTCTATATCTAGTCCTTCTCCATCTCTATGTACCTCCTTCCTCCCTTCATCCCGTCCAACATCCCTATCCTGTTCCTGCCCTTTCCTCGCTTGCCCAACATTCTCCCCTCTATTACCTTCTTCAACATTCCACTACCGCTCAATAGGCCTTTCATCCATTTTTCCTGCCCCCATAGGATTTCTCTCAACAAACCCCTCTCCTCACCCACCATCTCCAGTACTTCCTAATTTGTTTTCCTTTCTGCCCATTTCACCTTCTCCATTCTTCTCCACACACACATTTCAAAAGCCTCTAATCTACGTCTATCATCATTTATTGGCCAATTTTTCGCGCCGTACATAACTACTGCCCACATCAAAGTTTTCACGACCCTTTTCTTAACATTCGTACTCAACGTTCCTGTCATCAACTACCTCCTCCTTGGGAAAGCTTCTTTGCCTAGCGCAATTCTTCTCCTTACGTCCGTACTAATTTTACCATGTTGATCTAAAACATTTCCGAGATACGTAAACAGTACTTCCCTTCTATTTTTACCCCTCCTATATTAATGTGTAGCTTATCTTTTTTCTTTCTGGGAAATTGCAAAACCTTTGTTTTATTAATATTGATTCTCATCTCATATCTATTCCGCTGAAATTCTAATTCACTCAGCAGTGCTTGCAACCCCTTGGCCGACTGACAAATCAAAACCTGGTCAACAGCAAACCTAACCGATTTTCCGAATTCCCCTCCAACCTTCATTCCTACCTCCAGTTCTCCCCATGCCTCTTTAATCATTTCCTCCACATATACGTTGAAAAGCACCGGTGACAATGGGCAACCCTGCCTTACCCCTCTTCCTAACAATGCCCATTCGGACTCTGCGTTCCCCTCTCGCAACTGAGCAGTTTGAGACATGTACAGGTTGCGGATTAGCCTCCTGCTCCTCAAATCATTTTCCATTTTCTGCAATACACACATTAGTGATTCCCAATTCACTATATCAAATTGTTTTTCGAAATTTACGGAACAGGTAAATATGTCCTGATTGTGTTCTATATTCCTCTCGGTTAGTGATCTCATTACTGCAATGGCTTCGTGCATGGACCTCCCCTTCCTGAACCGAAATTGATCACCCTTAAACTTATTGTTCTGTAGTCCTCACAAGATGGTTTTTTTCTTTTCGGAATAGGAACTATCACTGATCTCATTCTTCCAGTCAAATTCCTACCTCATAGATGCTAAAAATCATTTCATGTGAATATTCCCCCAACTTTTTCCTAAACCTTTTAGTAGGTCTGCAGGAATGTGCTCTACCTCCACGGACTTATATAATATAATTTCTGTCATTGCCCTCTTAATGTCATCGTTGATTATGGCTAAGCCTACGCTGTCTTTATCTAAGGCATGTTCTTTTTCGAAATCTAAACTTGCTGATCTAAGTTCTCTATGAGCGTTGGAGACGTGAAACTGAAAGTAGATGATTAAGCTAGGATGGCCAAATCAATTGAGGAACCAGGCATTGAAACCGGGAAAGGATTATGCGATGGATTAGACGCCTTTTGAGAGTAATATTTGGCTTGAACCTCGATAGAAGTAAAAATAGAGTGCCAAGGAATGAATGCATGGGCCAAATGGAAAGAGAAGCAGTCTGGAAATATTATCAGAGTGCGTTGGAATTTGTAATTGATTGTGAACGATGGAGAGACCAGCAGTCATGCTAAACGATCTTCGGATTGAAGCTTAAATTAATGATATTTTAGAAAAACTATACCGCAGTGGAGGGAGGGTAGGAGAATTAAATTGTCGGCCGGGAAGGGGACAAAGGGGGAAATGTGGAGCAAACCAATCTTTGGGATTGACGACTATTCTTCCTCCACCACTCCGCTCTCTCTCCGTAAAGCACAGTCCAACCCCCTTTTCCATCCGTCTGCGCCCGCAATATGCTACACCCCGCTCTTTTGAACACTCCCCTCCCCCCATCAGCCCACTCCGCGAGAGACTAGCATCGATCTGCCTCCCGGTTTGCCCGCTTGCCTGCTCTCTCCCCCCCTCTCCACTCTCGCGCCCCCTTCCTCCACACTCCACTCCCTTCCCCCCCTCCCCCGCATCGCACTGCAGTCTAGTCTCCCCCGAGTATTCATTGTCTCGGGATTCTTGGCACAGCTCGATATACGCTGGGCGATGGACGGCCCTTTATCCTGATGCGAGAGGAAAGAATTGGGGATAGAAGATGGTTCTGACCCATGAAAATCCTATTTCAGACGATTTCGATTTTCATAGCATTAATCCCCCCATTTGACAATATTTAACTTGGTAATAAATACTTCGTGGGCACCATTTTGACAGGCTACACCCTTGGGTCACTGAATCTACACGACTATTTCTCCGATATGACAATCTAACTCAAATTTGTGTTACACCATATTCTGATGCCATATCCAGTATAAATAGGTCCACACTTAACCCTGCTGGCTGATAAATCGCTTTTCTGTAAACATTTATTGAATCCGAACATTATATTAGGTACTGATTACAGGAAAAATGGGTCACGGTGTCAGTATCATATTCATATTATATATATATATATATATATATATATATATATATATATATAAATTATTATTAATAGGTAATTTACCGGTTAAGGTAGGTTTTCGAATGGACATAACTATCAAATGTCGTCAAAGATGTCAATACAATCACAGAAATAATCGTAGTTGACCGGAATTTTATTAGTCGTAGCATCGCCCAGGAGCTAAAAATTGACCATTACACAGTTTGAACCGTTTGCGGAAAGGTAAATTTGAAGAAAAGCTCGATGTTAGGGTGCCACATCAATTAACACCAAGACACATGATGGATCGAATTTCCATCTGCAAAGCCTTGGCCAAACGGAATGAAATTGACCCATTTCTTAAGCGGATGGTGACTGCGGCTGACGAATGGGTCACATACGACAATATTGTGCGAAAACGATCGTGGTAAAAGCGTGGTGAAGCAGCTCAAACGGTGGCCAAATCAGGACTAACGGCCAGCATGGTTCTACTGTGTATTTGGTGGAACGTCAAAGGAATTATTTATTGTGATTTGCTTCCTTAAGGCCAAACACTAAGTTCAGACCTCTATTGCCAATAACTGGCCCGTTTGAAGCTAGCGATTGACCATAAACCCCTGCGTTCGCCAACAGAAGAGTAGTTGTGATTCATCAGGCCAACGCAAGGCCACACACTTCTGTAGAGAATCGCCATAAACTACGGAAGCTTGGTTGGGAGATTTAATGCATCCACCATATAGTCCTGACCTTGCACCAAGCTACTACCACCTTTTTCTCACATTACAAAACTTCCTGAGTGATAAGAAAGTGCGATCAATAGAAGAATGTGAAAAGAGATTTCTAGAGTTTTTCGCCAGAAAGGACCAAGACTTCTATGAGAGAGGCATTGTGTAGCTATCTACAAAATGGCAACACATTATACAACAAAAGGATAATCCGTGACACATTAATAAATTTTGAATTTCGCGCAATATAATGGATTTCTTTTTAGACCAACCTTAAAGAAGACACAGAAAAATGTTGTGTACCTTCTCAAGTGCCAACTTAGCCCTTTTTTATATTGGACAGTGTACCACACCCCTTAATATTAGAATCAATAACCGTCGACCTTCATGTAACCATTCATTCCTGATTGGTATGCTCCCAATCCCCAAACACGCCTCCAAACAAAACACATCCTTCGACCAATGCTATAGTGTGTCAATCTTAGCATCCCTCAAGCTCTCAGACATTGCACTGAAAATTGGAACAGTAGAGCTAGCTTTCTTTTGGCTCCTGGATTCCTGGTATTGACCAGGTATTAATATTAGACACCAACTGGCCTTTTATACACATAATTTCATTCCCCCTCCTCCCCCAACTCCTTCCATATCATCCCCATGCCTTTTAAAAATCCTAGGCCTAACGCTTCCCCTCCGAACTTTTCCCCTCGAATACCTTTCCCCACCTACTCCTTCCATCCAGTGCTTTCCTCCTTGCATCCACCCCTCCTTTGCCTCACTTTTGTTCTGAATATGAAAAAATATAAATATACACATACATATATATGCATATGTATATATACATATATGTATGTATGTATGTATATAGTGTATATATATATATATATAAATATATTATTATTAGGTAATCTACCGGTTAAGGTAGGTTTTTGGATGGACAAAACTATCAAATAAACATTTTGTGGCTCCCCACCTAGCAAACTAATCTATATCAGGTCCCTCTTCCTCTCGGTGTACTTCTTTCCACCCTTCATCCCGTCCAACATCCCTGTCCTGTTCCTACCCTTACCTCGCTTTACCAACATTCTGCCCTCTATTACCCTCTTCAACATTCCACTACCGCTCAACACGCCTTTCATCCATTTTTCCTGCCTCCATAGGATTTCTCTCAACTAACCCTTCTCCTCACCCACCATTTCTAGTACTTCCTCATTTGTTTTCCTTTCGGTCCATTTCACCTTCTCCATTCTTCTCCACACACAAATTTCGAAAGCCTCTAATCTACGTCTATCATCATTTATTGGCCAATTTTCTATTGGCTACCATCATTTATTGGCTCAAAGTCCCCGTCATCAACTCCCTCCTCCTTGAGAAAGCCTCCTACCTAGCGCTATTCTTCTCCTTACGTCCCTACACTTTGACCGTATTGGTCCAAAACACTTCCGAGATATGTAAACTGTTCTACCTGCTCTATTTTTTCCCCGCCTATTTTAATATTTAGCCTAGACTTCTTATTTCTGGAAAATCGCATAACCTTTGTTTTATTAATATTGATTCTCATCCCATATTTATCGCACTGAACCTCCAATTCACTCAACAATTCTTGCAACCCCTTGGATGACTGAGAAACTAATGCTTGGTCATCAGCAAACCTAACCGATTTTACGAATTCCCCTCCGACTTTCATTCCTACCTCCAGTTCTTCCCATGCCTCTTTAATCATTTCCTCCACATATACGTTGAACAGCACCGGTGACAATGGGCAACCCTGCCTTACACCTCTTCCTAACACTGCCCATCCGGACTCTCCGTTCCCCACTCGCACCTGAGCAGTCTGAGACATGTACAGGTTGCGGATCAGTCTCCTGTCCCTCCAATCCATTCCTATTTTCTGCTATACACGCATTCATTTTTCCCAATTCACTCTATCAAACGCTTTTTCGAAATCTACAAAACAGGCAAAAACATCCTGATTGTATTCTATATTCCTCTCGACTAATGATCGCATTACTGCAATGGCATCACGCGTACCTCTTCCTTTCCTGAACCCAAACTGATCATCCCCTAAGTAATCATTTGCCTTACTCTCTATCCCTTTGTTGATGATCCTGAGAATAACTTTAGCTGCGTGGGATATCAAACTTATTGTTCTGTAATCCTCACATGACGAAGCCTTTGCTTTTTTGGAATAGGAACTAACACCGACCTCCCAAAATCTTCCGGCCAGATTCCTTCCTCATAGATACTACGAATCAGTCCATATAGGGCCTTTTTCCCGCAGTTTCCTAAACATTTCAACATTTGTTTAGGAAAATGCGGGAAGAAGGCCCTATATGGACTGATTCGTAGTATCTATGAGGAAGGAATCTGGCCAGAAGATTTTGTGAGATCGGTGTTAGTTTTATATATATATATATATATATATATATATATATATATATATATATATATATATATATATATATATATATATATATATATATTTGTACTGTCTAAGTTTTTTATTCAAGACTTCCGTGTTACTTCGAAAAAATCATCTATATATATATATATATATATATATTATTATTAGGTAATATACCGGTTAAGGTAGGTTTTTGGATGGACACAACTATCAAATAAATATTTTGTAACTCCAAACAAAACCCAATCCAAACCCCTAAACTACATCAGGTCCCCCTTCATCTCTGTGTACTTCTTTCCTCCCTTCATCCCGACAAACATCCCTATCCTGTTCCTACCCTTTCCTACGCTTGCAGAACATTCTCCCCTCTATCACCTTCTTCAACATTCATCTACCGCTCAATACGCCTTTTATCCATTTTTCCTGCCCCCATAGGAATTCTCTCAGCAAACTCCTCTCCTCACCCACCATCTCCAGTACTTCCTCATTTGTTTTCCTTTCGGTCCATTTCACCTTCTCCATTTTTCTCCACACCCACATTTCAAAAGCCTCCAATCTACGTCTATCCTCCTGCTTCAGTGACCACGTTTCCGCACCGTACATAGCTACGCTCCATATCAGAGTTTTTACGAGTCTTGTCTTAACATCTCTACTCAACGTCCTTGTCATCAACTCCTTCCTCCTTGAGAAAGCCTCTATGCCTAGCGCAATTGTTCTCCTTACGTCCCTACCACTTTGACCGTATTGGTCCAAAACAATTCCGAGATATGTAAACTGTTTTACCTGCTCTATTTCCCCCCCCATTTTAATATTTAGCTTAGCTTTTTTCTTTCTGGAAAATCGCATAACCTTTGTTTTATTAATATTGATTCTCATCCCATATTTATCGCACTAACACTCCAATTCACTCAGCAATGCTTGCAACCCCAAGGCTGTCTGAGCAACTAATGCTCGGTCATCAGCAAACCTAACCGATTTTACGAATTCCCCTCCGACTTTCATTCCTACCTCCAGTTCTTCTAATGCCTCTATAATCATTTCCTCTACATATACGTTGAACAGTACCGGTGACAATGGGCAACCCTGCCTTACACCTCTTCCTAACACTGCCTATCCGAACTCTCCGTTCCCCACTCTCACCTGAGCAGTCTGAGACATATACATGTTGCGGATCAGTCACCTGTCCCTCCAATCCATTCCTATTTTCTGCAATACACGCATTCATTTTTCCCAATTCACTCTATCAAACGCTTTTTCCAAATCTACAAAACACGCATAAACGTCCTAATTGTATTCTATATTCCTCTCGATTAGTGATCTCATTGCTGCAATGGCATCACGCGTACCTCTTCCTTTCCTATACCCAAACTGATCATCCCCTAAGTAATCATTCGCCTTACTCTCTATCATTTTGTTTTCGATCCTGAGAATAACTTTAGCTGCGTGGGATATCAAATTTATTGTTCTGTAATTCTCACCTGACGTAGCCTTTGCCTATTTTGGAATAGGAACTAACACCGATCTCACAAAATCTTCCGGCCAGATTCCTTCCTCATAGATACTACGAATCAGTCCATATATTGCCTTCCTCCTACCTTTTCCTAACCATTTCAACATTTTTTTAGGAATATTGTCCACCCCCACAGTCTTATTTGCTTTCATCTCCTTTAATGCCCTTTCTATTTCATCGTCGTGTATGCCTGTACCTAAGCTATCTTCTTCTACGTCATATTCCTTTTCTATGTCAAACCCTGTCGGCTTATGTTCTTTACCATACAGTGTTTCTAAGTTATATATTCCTACCATCTCTTTTTGATTTTTCCTGGTTCGACTTATTATCTTACCCCACTCATGTTTAACTGTTAGCACAGATCTTGCCTTCTTACTTCCCGATAATAAATTAACCTTGCTGTATAGAGCACCAATTTCACCCTTCATCTGTAAACTTTCCATATCCTCGCATTGCGATTTCCACTATTTTTCTTTTGCTTTATCTGTGGCTCTTCTCAATTTATTGTATAACTCTTTGTACTTCATTTTTCCTAACTCTGTGTTCACATTTTTCCAACTCCTTCTCTCAACCATCTTTGCAATTATCTCATCCGTACCCATAATTACCTTATCCTTTTCCCATTAACGGTTCCGATAGTGTCCTTAGCGGCTTCCAATATCCCTTTCTTGATACATTCCCATTTTTCTTCGATAGTTCTCAGTTCTTTACCATTATCCATCATTTTCTTTACAGCCTGCCGATACTCCTTCCTCGTTAATCCATTTACTGCTTCTAAATACCATTTCCTAACCTTCCGCCCTTGCCTTGTCTTCTTGAAATGAACGTTACATTTCATAACAGCTAAATTGTGGTCAGAGTCCGCCATAATCAATATATATATTTAACCATAATATAATCTAACTGATACCTTTCTGAGTCGCCTGGCATTTTCCATGTATACCTACGCTTTTTGTGGTGTCTAAACCATATGTTAGTGATGACTAACCCCTGTCTCCTGCAGAATTCAATTGCTTTCTCCCCGCGTTCATTCATCGTGCCTATCCCATAGTCCCCCACCTCACCACCATCTCTTCCTTCGCCTACCTTTGCATTCTAATCCCCCATCACTATCAAATGTTTCCCTGCAGGAACACTCGCGATGATATCCTCTAACTCATCGCACATCCTATCGATTTCTTCCTCCTTGTGGTTGCTCGGTGGCATGTATACCTGAACAATGACCAAGTTCTTTGGCTCTGTTTTAATCTCTACGAGTAAAATTCTATCAGTTGCTTACTCTATGTTGACTACGCTTCTTGCTATCCCTTTATTTAAAATTACGACAACCCCTCGTTGGCTCTCGTCCCCGCCGCTGTATATCACTCTATAATTGTCATTCCAGTAATCCCCGCTATCCTTCCATCTCACCTCGCAGAGACCGAAAACACCTGTATTACATATTTCCATCTCTCGCTTAATATATCTAATTTTCCTCTCCTCAGCATTGTCCTGACTGTTGAATATTTAGTTTAAAGTATTTCTGTTTGAATGAATATTTGTGCGCCGTATGGCGGGATTTTCAAGTTTGAATATGTGTTTGGCCAATGTGGCTCGTCTCTTCTTCTGGCTACGCGTGCCATGAAACGCACCGTTCCTATCCTTTATAATATCGTATGAATGCTTTTCTACTATCCTTTCCCCTTCTTGTGTCCCGTCTATTTCTCCTTTGGTGGGTGAAACAGCTCCATGACGCCATCTCTTGGGCAACATCTATCGGAGCACTTTGGCGCTTTATGAGATCGCAGATCTCAAGGTGAATCAGGTTTCCTTATTAAATCAATAGGTAGACCATCCGCCCGGAACGTGGAAGGTGTGGAGTTCAAATCCCGGATAAGGAAATATTTTTACTTTCGTGATCTGCTCAAAAACCGCCTTCCCCACATGTCCTGTTTTCGCCTTTTATGTGTTCTCCTATCCCCTTTCCTTATACCTATTTCTGTTTGAATGAATATTTGTGCGCCGTATGGCGGGATTTTCAAGTTTGAATATGTGTTTGGCCAATGTGGCTCGTCTCTTCTTCTGGCTATGCGTGCCATGAAACGCACCGTTCCTATCCTTTATAATATCGTATGAATGCTTTTCTACTATCCTTTCCCCTTCTTGTGTCCCGTCTATTTCTCCTTTGGTGGGTGAAACAGCTCCATGACGCCATCTCTCGGGCAACATCTATCGGAGAACTTTGGCGCTTTATGAGATCGCAGATCTCAAGGTAAATCAGGTTTCCTTATTAAATCAATAGGTAGACCATCCGCCCGGAACGTGGAAGGTGTGGAGTTCAAATCCCGGATAAGGAAATATTTTTACTTTCGTGTTCTGCTCAAAAACCGCCTTCCCCACATGTCCTGTTTTCGCCTTTTATGTGTTCTCCTATCTCCTTTCCTTATACCTATTTCTGTTTGAATGAATATTTGTGCGCCGTATGGCGGGATTTTCAAGTTTGAATATGTGTTTGGCCAATGTGGCTCGTCTCTTCTTCTGGCTATGTGTGCTATGAAACGCACCGTTCCTATCCTTTATAATATCGTATGAATGCTTTTCTACTATCCTTTCCCCTTCCTGCGTCCCGTCTATTTCTCCTTTGGTGGGTGAAACAGCTCCATGACGCCATCTATCGGGCAACATCTATCGGAGCACTTTGGCGCTTTATAAGATCGCAGATCTCAAGGTAAATCAGGTTTCCTTATTAGCTCATGAGGTAGAGCATCCGCCCGGAAAGTGGAAGGTCCGTGGTTCAAATCCCGGATAAGGAAAAACTACCTTGATCAAAAAGTTCCCGGAATAACCACCGTGTGGCGCTCCCATCGTTCCGATTTGAGTTCTGTTTTTTTTGTTAAATTGGTACATCTGTTGTTGATATTCCCTTTAAGTCTTAGTGTCATAACTTGACATTTGCAAAAGTTATGTAGCCAAGAGTACATCTATCTCTGTGTGTGTTGGCGATTTTTTACAATTGCAGAAATTGATTTAAATTTGCAACAACGAACTTGTATTAAATTTTGCGTAAAAAACGGATTTAGTGGCCCACGGACGTTGGAAATTTTGGAAAAGTGTTTCGGCAACGATTCTCTAAAAAAACGGTCGTTTACCAGTGGCACGAGCGGTTCAGAAGTGGTCGTGAGTCAATCGAAGATGATGAACGCAGTGGCAGACCATCGACATCGAAAGTCGGTGAAAAAATTGATAAAGTAAAAGAAATGTTGGTCAATAACCGCAAATTAACCATCAGAGAAATAGCGGAGGACTTGAACATTGCCTATGGATCCGCCCAAGACATTGTGGTTAATGATTTGGGTTTCCGTCGTGTAGCAGCAAAGTTGGTGCCAAAAGACCTTAATTTCATGCAAAAAAGAGACCGTGTTGACGTCGCAAAAGACATGATTTGCGAGGCTGAATCCGATCCCACATTCATCAAAAGGATCATTACTGGAGACGAGACGTGGGTTTATGAGTACGACACGCAATCCAGACATCAGGCAAGTGAATGGCGTTCACCAAATGAGCCGAGACCAAAAAAACCACGTCGTTTTCAGTCAAAAAAGAAGGCAATGCTGACGGTATTCATGGATTACAACGGTGTAGTGCATCATGAATTTTTGCCAGAAGGCCAGACAGTAAACAAAGAGTATTATTTGGGCGTTATGAGACGTTTGCGTGAAGCAATTCGCCGAAAGAGACCAGAAATCGTCGCACAGTGCTATCATTATTCGTAATTTTTTGACGAAAAATGCAACAAATACCATCCAACAGCCACCGAATTCACCTGATTTGGCTCCCTGTGACTTTTTTCTGTTCAATCGAGTTAAAAAACCATTACGGGGAACGCGTTTTAGCAGCCGAGAGGAAGTAATGGAGAAATCGCAGGAAACACTGATGGACATACCGAAAACCGAATATAAAAAATGTTTCGAGGATTGGATCAAGCGCTGGCATAAGTGTGTTGCAGTCGATGGGGATTACTTTGAAGGGGACAATATAGATTTAGATGAATAAACTTGTATTTTTAATTTTCTGAATAAATTCCGGGAACTTTTTGAACAAGGTAGTATGTGCCATCTCGCCGGTTCTCACCTCTATGTTACTAGCGGAATTGGGAAATGTTTCAATCACTGAAACGGAGAAGCAGTCATCAAAAGACTGGTTGTGGGAAGCAGTGTGAGTAGGGATGGGATAATTAAGGAAGGTGGGAGATTTTGCGGAATAGCGGTGGTTATTCATTCGGAGGGAAAGGGTGGTCGTGCATTCACCCACGTAAAAGGCAGGGCAGAAGTTACAGGAGAGGCGATATATAATGTTTTTAGAGGTGCAGGTGGCTATGGGTTGGGAGTTGGTAATAAGGGACGTGGAAGGTCTTAGGAGATGGCAGCATTTACAGCGTGGGCGGTTGCATGATGCGGACAGGGGTGGGGAGGAGACAGGGGTGCTCGTAGGTGGTATTATAGACTTGAAGATATCACGCAGGTTTGACGGACGTTTAAATGAAACGGAGGGACAATGTGGGAATAAAGGTCATGTGGATTGACTATTGCTAATAATTGGGAAGAGTTCACGGATTATCTGTTTAATTTTGTGGGTTCCGGGGAAGAAAGTGGTGATAAGGTTAGGGCATTTTGGGTGGTTAGGTTTGGGGAGAGGAGTGTAATGGGTTGAAGGTTTGAGAATTTTTCTGTTGAGCAGTGTTTCAGGGTACCCACATTCTCTGAGAGAAACGTGTAACTGGTCAATGTATTTCTGTTTGGAGGGGGTGTTGTTGCAGAGACGGAGGCCGCAGACTGAGAGTGAGAAGGGGATGGAGCGTTTTGTGTGCGATGGGTGACAGCTATTGAAATGGAGATATTTTTGTTTGGTGGTCGGTTTAGTGTGGACTGAGTTGTAAAACTTATTGTTCTGGAGATGAATGTCAATGTCTAGAAAGGTGAGATTTGAGTCTGATATAGAGGAAGTGAAAGAAACCGAGGAGGAGGAGTTGAGAGAGGAAATGAAGGATGACAAGTTATCGCGTCCGTGGGACCAAAGGAGGAAAATAGTATCAATATAACGGGCCCAGAAGAGTGGTTTAAGGGTTTGTTGCTGGAGAATTTTTTCTTCTAGTTTACCCATAAAGAGATTGGCGTATGCAGGAGCCATACGCGTGCCCATTGCAGTACCTTTTACTTGCATATATATATATATATATATATATATATATATAAACCACCTCAATTATGATTCCCAAGAATATAATGATGGGCACTATAGATAATATGAGTCCTGGCAACTACGGGACCCGGCCCAAGAGGCCGTGTGTCGTGCCCGGCAGCGGGAGAGGCAAGGCTTCCGCGGTCGTCATCCCACGAAACCCTTGCAGGGAAGAAATAACTTCAGCAGGACAGAAGACTCAGAAGAAGGCGAAAGTAGTTAGAATAGGAACCTGGAACGTCAGGACAATGTTGAGGAGAGGCAAATTAGAAAATATCAAGCGAGAGATGGAAAGAGGTAACATAGATGTTTTAGGCCTCTGCGAGGTGAGATGGAAGGATAGCGGGGATTACTGGAGTGACAATTATAGAGTAATATACAGCGGCGGGGACGAGAGCCAACGAGGGGTTGCCGTAATTTTATATAACGGGGGAGGAAGAAGCGTAGTCAACATAGAGCAAGCGACAGATAGAATTTTACTCGTAGAGATTAAAGCAGAGCCGACGAACTTGGTCATTATTCAGGTATACATGCCACCGAGCAACCACAAGGAGGAAGAAGTCGATAGGATGTACGATGAGTTAGAGGATATCATCGCGAGTGTTCCTGCAGGGAAACATTTGATAGTGATGGGGGATTGGAATGCGACGGTAGGCGAAGGAAGAGAAGGTGGTGAGGTGGGGGACTATGGGTTAGGCACGAGGAATGAACGCGGGGAGAAAGCAATTGAATTCTGCAGGAGACAGGGGTTAGTCATCACTAACACATGGTTTAGACACCACAAAAGGCGTAGGTATACATGGAAAATGCCAGGTGACTCAGAAAGGTATCAGTTAGATTATATTATGGTTAGGCACAGGTTTAGGAACAGTGTGATAAATTCGCACAGTTTCCCAGGAGCGGATGCGGACTCTGACCACAATTTAGTTGTTATGAAATGTAATGTTCGTTTCAAGAAGATAAGGCAAGGGCAGCGGGTTAAAAAATGGAATTTAGAAGCAGTAAATGAATTAACGAGGAAGGAGTATCAGGAGGCTGTAGAGAAAATGATGGATGACGGTAAAGAACTGAGTACTAACGAAGAAAAATGGGAATGTATCAAGAAAGGGATATTGGAAGCCGCTAAAGACACTATAGGAACCGTTAACGGGAAAAGGATAAGGAAACCATGGGTAACGGATGAGATGATTGCAAAGATGGATGAGAGAAGAAGATGGAAAAATGTAAACACAGAGTTAGGCAAAATGAAGTACAAAGAGTTAAACAATAAATTGAGAAGGGCCACAAATAAAGCAAAAGAAGAATGGTGGAAAACGCAATGCGAGGATATGGAAAGTTTACAGAAGAAGGGTGAAATTGGTGCTCTATACAGCAAGGTTAAGTTATTATCGGGAAGTAAGAAGGCAAGATCTGTGCTAACAGTTAAAGATAAATGGGGTAAGATAATAGTTGAACCAGGAAAAATCCAAGAGAGATGGAAGGAATATATAGAAACACTGTATGGTAAAGAACTTAGGCCGACAAGGTTAGACATAGAAAAGGAACATGACGTAGAAGAAGATAGCTTAGGTCCAGGCATACTCGACGATGAAATAGAAAAGGCATTAAAGGAGATGAAAGCATATAAGGCTGTGGGGGTGGACAATATTCCTGTAGAAATGTTGAAATGGTTAGGGAAAGGTGGGAAGAAGGCCATATATGGGCTGATTCGTAGTATCTATGAGGAAGGAATCTGGCCGGAAGATTTTGTGAGATCGGTGTTAGTTCCTATTCCAAAAAAGGCAAAGTGTATATCATGTGAGGATTACAGAACAATAAGTTTGATATCCCACGCAGCTAAAGTTATTCTCAGGATCATCAACAAAAGGATAGAGAGTAAGGCAAATGATTACTTAGGGGATGATCAGTTTGGGTCCAGGAAAGGAAGAGGTACGCGTGATGCCATTGCAGTAATGAGATGACTAGTCGAGAGGAATATAGAATACAATCAGGACGTTTTTGCCTGTTTTGTAGATTTCGAAAAAGCGTTTGATAGAGTGAATTGGGAAAAATTAATGCGTGTATAGCAGAAAATAGGAATGGATTGGAGGGACAGGAGACTGATCCGCAACCTGTACATGTCTCAGACTGCTCAGGTGCGAGTGAGGAACGGAGAGTCCGGATGGGCAGTGTTAGGAAGAGGTGTAAGGCAGAGTTGCCCATTGTTACCGGTACTGTTCAACGTATATGTAGAGGAAATGATTAAAGAGGCATGGGAAGAACTGGAGGTAGGAATGAAAGTCGGAGGGGAATTCGTAAAATCGGTTAGGTTTGCTGATGACCAAGCATTAGTTGCTCAGTCAGCCAAGGGGTTGCAAGCATTGTTGAGTGAATTGGAGGTTCAGTGCGATAAATATGGGATGAGAATCAATATTAGTAAAACAAAGGTTATGCGATTTTCCAGAAAGAAAAAAGCTAAGCTAAATATTAAAATAGGCGGGGAAAAAATAGAGCAGGTAGAACAGTTTACATATCTCGGAAGTGTTTTGGACCAACACGGTCAAAGTGGTAGGGACGTAAGGAGAAGAATTGCGCTAGGCAAGGAGGCTTTCTCAAGGAGGAGGGAGTTGATGACGGGGACGTTGAGTAGGGATGTTAAGACAAGACTCGTAAAAACTCTGATATGGAGCGTAGCTATGTACGGCGCGGAAACGTGGTCGCTGAAGCAGGAGGATAGACGTAGATTGGAGGCTTTTGAAATGTGGGTGTGGAGAAGAATGGAGAAGGTGAAATGGACAGAAAGGAAAACAAATGAGGAAGTACTAGAAATGGTGGGGGAGGAGAAGGGTTTGTTGAGGTAAATCCTATGGAGGCAGGAAAAATGGATGAAAGGCGTATTCAGCGGTAGTGGAATGTTGAAGAGAGTAATAGAGGGGAGAATGTTGGGCAAGCGAGGTAAGGGCAGGAACAGGATAGGGATGTTGGACGGGATGAAGGGAGGAAGGAAGTACACCGAGATGAAGAGGGACCTGATATAGATTAGTTTGCTAGGTGGGGAGTCACAAAATGTTTACTTGATAGTTGTGTCCATCCAAAAACCTACCTTAACCGGTAGATTACCTAATAATAATAATATATATATATATATATATATATATTATTAAGTAATCTACCGGTTAAGGTTGGTTTTTGGATGGACGCAACTATCATTTAAATATTTTGTAACTCCATAAATACACATTTCAGCAACCAACTCTATATAAGGTCTCTCTTCATCTCTGTACTTTTTTCCTCCCTTCATCCAATCCAACATCCCTATCCTATTCCTGCCCTGTCCCTCGTTTGCCTAACATTTTCTCCATAGGGAAAAGCATTCGTCAGAGCGCTTTTCCCTAACAACTCTAGAATCCCTACCCGATTTAGCCACCGACATAGAGGTGAGAACTCGTGAATCCGCATATATCCTAACTTTTCGATTCTTGGAAGTTCCCACCCTTAACCACCATCTTGAATACTCCTGCCAGCAGTCCCCAGACCTTCCGCCCGCTTTTTTTCTCCTCCTTAGACACTCTTCCCTCAAGACCTTTCAGTCTGACCTGAAGAAGGCATCGGAGTAGGCCGAAAGGTCAAATAATCTACAATTTGAGTGTTCTTTTACCTTTTATCTGTTTTATTCTGTAGTCTATTTTGCCGGCCAAAAGTTATATTGCTCTCGTGAGTGCGTCCGCATCATCTAGGTATATGTTTATATATATATATACACACACACACACACACACATATATATATATATATATATATATATATATATATATATATATATATATATATATATATAAACATATATCTTGATAGAGGAGCGCCCAAAAGCAGTGGTAGGAAGGAAAAGGGGGGGAAGGTATTCGGGGTGAGGGGCTTGGAGGGGTAGTGTTAAGCGCGTGAATATTAAAAAAAGGTGGGGATGATATGGAAGTTTTTGGGGGCGGAGGGGGATGAAATTATGTGCATAAAGGGGGAAATTAATGTCTAATATTAATACCTGGGCGATTCCAGGAATCTAAGAGCCAGATGAAAGCTAACTTTAATGTTTTAAGTTTCAGTGGAGGGGATGAGTGTGGGAAGGATGCTAAGACGGATACTTTAAAACATTAGTCAAAGGGAGTGTTGTGTTCGGAGGCATGTTTGGGGATTGGGAGCATACCAATAATGGAGGAATTGTTGCGTGATGCTCGATGATTATTAATTCTAATATTAAGGGGTGTGGTACACTTTCCAATATAAAAGGCAGGGGAGAGTTGGCACTTGAGTAGGTAGACAACATTGCTGGTGCTCTCCCACCAATTCACCAAGGGAATCGGTTGGAGAAAGTTAAATAGCGGGTTGGAGACGGATGGGATTCTGGTTTGGAAAATAGGACATGTTTTGCATCTAGGTTTTGTACAGGGTCAGGGAGTGTTTTTGGAACGGTGCGAAGATTTAAGAAGTGAATTGGTAGATTTTAGAAGATCTGATAGATTGGCGGGGCGTTTGAAAGTGACAGAGGGGCATTTGGGGAAAAGGTTGGTAGTGGAATTGTGGTTTATGAGAATAGGGTAGAGGTCCTTTAGGATAAAACGCAGAGATTCTACGCCAGGGAGATACGTGGTACAAATTGAAAGAGGGTGGTTTTTCGCCGTGGTGGAAGATCTGGGAGTGTAAGTATGTCTTCGGATCTTATTATTCAGGAGGGATTCAGGATAACCTTGTTTGAGGAGGGAATGGTGTAAATGTATGAGGAAATTGTCTAGGGAGTCTGGGTCATTGCAAATTCTGTGTCCCCTTATGGAAAGGGAATAAGGAATGGAACGTTTGGTGTGGTATGGGTGACAGCTGTTGAAATGTAAGTACTGTTGGTTATTTGTGGGTTTTATATGTACAGATGTGTGAAATTTATGGTCTATAAATGATATGTTTACATCTAGGAAGGTGATTTTGGAGGAAGAAACCGTAGACGTGAAGGAGATAGAGGATGAAGCATTAAGGTTGGAAATGAAAGTTTTCAGGGAATCAGGACCATGTGGCCAGAGAAGGAAAATATCGTCAATATATCTGAGCCACAATAGCGGTTTCAGGGGTTGTTTTGACAGGCATTTATCCTCCGCGAGACCAAGAAAGAGGTTTGCATAGGACGGGTTGAACCTGCTACCCATAGCACAACCCTTGATTTGTAGGAATAATTTATCGTTAAAGGAGAAGGAATTGCGGGTGAGGATGAACTCGGAAAGGCTGAGGAGAAAATCTGTGCTGGGGATGTGTGGCTCAGGGCGTTGGGAGAGGTAGTGTTGGAGGGCGGAGAGACCTTCTGAGTGGGTAATGGATGTGTACAGGGATGTGACATCTATAGTGGCCACAATGATCTCGGCATCTCGAGGGAGGGAGATAGATTTTAACCTATCCAGGAAATGGTAGAAATCTTTAGTGACGGTATTATGGTAGGGCCTGGACAATCGGCTGGAGATAGTGGTCTACAAATGCCGAGATTCTTTCTGTTGGGGAGTGACGTGAGGATAAAATCGGTCGACCGAGATTACCCGGCTTGTGAATCTTCGGAAGAATATAGAAATGAGGAGTGGAAGGTGGTGGAGAGGAGGGCCAAGTCTGAAGGAGATTGATTTTCATTGGGCTCGTTGGAAGCGAGAAATTCAATGAGTTCCCTCTGAAGTGTGGAGTTAGGGTCTTTGGACAGGAACGCATATAATTGACTAGCCTAGGATAGGTGGAGAAGGCAGAATCGAACAGACCACAAGTATGAAAATTTCCTTGACCGGGACTTCTCTTCTGCCTTCGTCTCTTTCTTCTGGCTATGTGCGCCACGAAACGCACTGCTCCTATCCTTTATGATGTTGTATGATTACTAACCTATTTTCCTTTCCTCCTGTTTCTCGTCTATCTTCTTTTTTGGTGGGTGTAACAGGTCCCTAACGCCATCTCTTGGCTGAAGAATCGGGGCACTTGGTTGCATAAAAACCCGCAAATATCAGTATAAATTACGTTTCCCCGATTGCTCGAGTTGTTAAAACATCGCCCGGCAAGTGGAAAGATCCGGTGTTCAAGTCCCGGTCAAGGAAATATTTTTGCGCTTGTGATCTGCTCGATTCCACCTTCCCCACCTCTCCTGTAATCATCCTTTATATGTGTTCCTATCCTTTTTTCTTTTACCTTTACCTTTGTGAATGAGTATATGTTCGCCGTATTGTGGGATTTCGTGTTTGAATGTGTGTGTGTGTATATATATATATTATATATGTACATATATACATGTATGTGTATGTACATTCAGAGAATGATATTTTTCGGAGGGTTTTGAACATTCTGGGTTCAAATTTATTTCCCCACGACAATAAAAAACCTTTGCATAAAGTCTTCCTTTTTGTTACCGTAGAAAAGCTCAGTCTTCCCAGTAGGCTTCTCCGTGACGAAAAAAAATCGGATGTCGCGATCGAACGTGAAGGTGATGTTGATCGTTTTCTTCGATTGGAAAGGCACTATTCATTATGGATATACCTCCAAAAGACAAACGGTGAATTTTGTAGCGCTATTCACAGGTTATGAGAAGGTGAAAACACACCATGTTACGGAAGAGACCACGGATGTGAGAAAACAGGTCTTCATCACGACAACGCACCGGGGCGCTCTTCATTGATTATTACGGAATTTTTGGCCAAAAGCAGCACATTGGTGATCCCTTAGCCACCCTACTCTCTGGATCTTACTCCAGTGGACTTATTCCTATTTCCTAAGTTGAAAACCACCTCAAAGGACGCCGATTGTAAACTATTGAAGACATCTGACAAAATTGAACCGTAAACATAAATGGGTTTCCCGAAAGAAGCGTTCCAGGCGGCATTTAATTGCTGGGAAACAACGTCCGGAGCGTTGTATTGGCAGACAAGGGCTGTATTTTGTAGGCAATAGGCATGTCCAAAGGGTAACCAGTAAACACAACTATTCATTCAAACTGTGTCAACTTTATTCAACAGACCGGAAACATACAATGCTAGGAATAATCATGCTTATTACCTTCAAAATACAGTCAAGGGCTGTGTTTTGAAGGCGATAGGTGTGATTAGAACTCATTAAAGACGCATTCATTTGTCGTGACCACATTTTCTAATTTCTCATGCATTAAACAACCCTAACAAGTCCGTTATATTGTAAGTGAAAAGATAGTAAGTTTGTGGTTCCACAGGAAATTTTCTAAGAGTACTATTTTTTCATTTTCATTATGAATCCATTCCATAAAGTTATTAGTTTGTTTGCTTTATTAACTTTTTGATTTGTTTTTTTCATGTATCTCAAATGATGACATTGATATCCCTCTTACGTATTTCCTTCAGTTATTTGGTTATTTTTAAATATTGTTTTCTTTGTACAATAATATTTAATTTGCTTTTATTATACCAGCGAATGATCTATTATATTTTTAATTGTACCTTTGGAAATCATCGTTTCTTAAATTATTACTCTCTATTTAGCTATAATTCCATTTGAAAATTTTGTAATGTTTCCTTTTACCCTGGTTTAAGGATTTTAATATTGGGAATTAATTCATTTTGTTGAAGCATTAAAAAATAAACTGTACATCTGCATCAAGAAATCAGCATAGTTTAAAAAATCGAAAAATATTTTATAGAAAAATCCACCTCGGCGATCAATCAAACGTTTCTCATTAATGCATTTCATCGATTGGCATGAACATCGAGGTCGCGGGATTTTTCTCAGCGACCCGGAATTGGGTTGCCTGGCCAGGTTGGAAGTGGCCTGGTGCCATCCTGTTAAATGCAAAAAAATCATGCGCTTGATAAAAACAGATAAAAATTGACATAAAAAAAGGGAAAAGTGGAAGTTGCGGGATTCTAAAAAAAGACGCGCGCTCTCTGTCGCCTCTACTCCGCAACCAGGTCACATGATGCGACACGCAGACCTACCTCGCGGCGGCGTGGGAAAACATATTGAATCGGTTCGGAGGACGGAAGCAGGGCGACTGATGGAGGGCGTGCTCTGCGGTCGGCGTCGCGGCTTGTCTGGCGTGCGCGCATGCGTACGTACTCTGCATTCGAAATATACGCGCCAACACAACCGGGAGTTGCCCTTCGGCATCCGTGACATTTCCCCAGTAGGAGCACGCAAACATTTTCTTTGGAATTTGTTTTTTAGAACGTGGATGAAAGCTTTTGGAATTTCTGACGGGAATCAGAGATTAAATTTCAGCATAATTATATGTCCATGGGTTTCCTGAACTCATATTTCCAATTTAATAAGCATTTACATTGTTAAGACAAACAATGTTCGTAAATGTGGGCTATTCTTTATCCAATGACGTAGGTACTTGTTTGGGATTGGTACTTTTGAAAAGTTACGAAAGTTAAATACTCTCTCGGAGAAAGTTCCAGCAACATTCAAATTTGAGGCTGGACGAATCGCCAAATATTTCAACCTAGATACATATCTGTCTATCATCATTAAACTTGTCTGGATGGAAATAGAAATTAGAAACGAACCCCAAATAAAAACTATAAATAGATACTTGATTTGCTTCTGTTTTGCGATCTTAGCTCGAATGGCCATAGAGAGGATCCGTTTTATTAAAAAATAAAGCAACTGCGAGGAAGCTAAAGACCGTAAATGGATATGAAATAGATGAATAACAACCACGAGCTTATATTTCGCATATGGATGAGAGTTAAATTATTGAAGGTACCAATCCATGAAATCAGTAAATAAGACATTCTCTATGGTTATTAACTGTCAACTTAACTTACTGCTATTGTTTTCTGTTAATATCAGTATTACTGATTCTATTATCAAGACACTGGCTGTAATTTAATGGTCAAAAGTCGGATTGTTTACATGCTACTGGCCAGATATACGTAGGTAATTTCAAGATTCATATGTTGAACACGGTTTCATACCTTCCTATTAATAACAAACTCTTGACATGGCTACTATGGAAATCTGCACATTTAATTAATCTAAAACACAAGGTAAATATCTACCAACATGCTTGTATTAATCAAAAACTCTGCCTTGCATCAAATTTAGCGTGTCTGATTCTGATATGCGTTCTGCTTTGGAATGTAACCAGTAGTGCTCGTGTCACTTCTTATTGGTTTTACTGCTTCATGAACTGATGTTAAAATTCTAGGCATAAATCCTTTGAAAAACACTTTCGTCAGAGATTTAAGGTTTCATCATCTGTTGTAGTTTTTACCACCAGATGGGTATTTATATTTGTACATATTTAGTATTTATGTAAACACTTACTCATGAGGGGCGAGGGTTCATGAGGCTTTGATTCCCGATCGGCGAGTTTCGGGAATCTAAGGGAATCATGGCCGGTAACCTGTTCGATTTCTCAGCGTTAATGGTTTTTCGGAACAAGGCAAACACATATAAACAGAAAAAACACAATAATAATAGTGTAAAGGTATTTCGAAACGAAGAAAAGAGAAAAATAGACCCTTACTAAAAAGCTTCCCTGAACCCACGGTGGAAGACAGCAGTTTCACCATCAGACACTGGTGGCGCAGACCGAGTGGGTCGCCCCGGCATCAGCTGCGGACGAGAGTGAAGTCACAGTACCGGCCGCAGTACTGCGATGTGGAAGACAACGGGAAACCACCAAATTATTCTCTACCCACAATATGCTACCTTGCATTAAAATAAATTGGAGGTTGCTGATATACTGATGATGATAATAAGTGATGAGGAAATATGAATTCGCAAACTTTTACTGAAATCTTTGGCATCCATTAACGAGTATATTTGCCACAGAAATTATTCTAATATCTCAATAGTGAATAATAAACTATTCGCTGTCAATCGTAAGTGAAAAGGAAGCATATTAATCTCTCTCTTTCTCTTGTCTCGTGAGCAAGTGAAAATCTATCCATAAATATTTGTTGTTATCCACCCTGCGGAATACCACGAGGTCAAGTAACCGCGGCAGGCGCCTCATGCGCTTTCCCCCATGCCCTTGATTGGAGAGGAGCGGCGGAGGGGGCAGCCAGAAGGGTGAGGGGATGTTCAGAGATGGCGAAGGGCTCTTCGGGCCGAGAGGAACTCTATTTAGGACGTAGAAGGCCTCTTTGAGGAAGGAGAGGCCCCATAGTCATGAACTCTGCAATGGGTGGCACCAACACCTTGCTCCGGGAAACGCATGTTTTCTTCCAAATTGCTCGAGAGCTTAAGAGACATCCATATTCGCGAGTCGTGACAAAAGTGAAATGTGAAGCCGTTTCCCCTAGTGCAGTAATTAATACAGCCTCTCGCTTCATATAATTGACTTTCTGCATCTGAAGTCTGATTTGCAAAGAATTTAAGTGTGTGAATTTGGCTAAGCATATGAAAGACAGTTGATCCGGCTCGTTGTCGGGGTGAGTAAACCACTCCCCGCTTCTCCCAAGTTCGGGCGTTTTCGCCTGATTCTCTCTCTTAGGCGTTTCATAACCCCTAGTCAATACTTCGAGTTGACTGCCCGTCACTTAAGTAATCACATTGCCCGTCACGTGAATCACAACCTTCTCTGCATCGACAACAAACAGCAAACATCACCTTGACATTCAAGCGAACTTGTCGAGCTTTCTTGGGGCGGGGGGGTTTTTCATCATTCCAATGTGAAGATTGCACTTTAGTTTCGAAGTCATATCCATAAAACCATGACTCATCATCACCCGCTATGATTCTGGACAAGAAGGTTCTTCATCCTCTGCAACTCGATCAAAGCGTTCCTGACAGACTTGAACTCTGACGTTATTTCTGGTCTGCCGTCATGAAGCGAGGCGCGAATTTGGCGGCGAATCGATGCATCCTCAATTTTTCAGTAAGGATTTCATACCCAGAACCAATCGAGATGCCAGACTCCTCTGCAAGTCTCGCCCAGACAGACAAACGCTGATTTGCACGGTCGTTCGATTTCTCGATGTGGAGTCATCAAGGTTGAAGACGTTAACCGTTACTATTCTTGATTTTGTGAAAGATTTTAACCGCGAAGTGAAAAGTAAGATAAGGATGTTCGCGGATGACACAGTGATTTATTTGGGGATGAGGATCGTTTAATTCTAGCACGTGATTTAGATAGCATTAATGAATGGTGTTCAAAATGGGGATTGCCTTTAAATCTTAATAAATGTTCGGTGGTAAATTTCTTTAAAAGATCCACGGGATTAGTTTACAAATTAGCTGGAGTTGACCTTGAAGTAGTTGATACGGTGAAATACCTAGGTGTTACATTCACTAAAGACTTAACTTGGGGGACCCATATACGTAAAGTCTGCGGGCAAGCATATAAAAAATTAGGATTTATTAGACGCATTGTCGGCAGAAGTGACTCTAAGGTCAAGGAACGTTGTTATCACGCCCTTGTAAGGCCACATTTAGAATATGCATGTAGCGTATGGGATCCGTGTGAAAAATACCTCATTCGGGAAATTGAGAAGGTCCAACGCCGGACAGCTCGTTTCGTGGAAAACTGTTACGATACAACGAAAAGCGTCACTGAATTGCTTATGGAGTTGGGATGGGAATCATTGGAAGAAAGACGACTCAATGCTAGGTTAAACTTACTAAATAAATTCAGATCCGCATATTTCAGCACCGAGGTCTCGAAAATTATTCGCGCTCCAACATACAGGACCTAGTGTACATTGGCCCCGCCTCGCCTGTACATTGGTCGCTTGGATCATGTGTACAAAATTTGGGAAATAGGTGTAAGAACTAGCAGACTCAAGGACTCAAGGATACCAGGGAGGTTAATGTCACCAGCAATTATGTTAAGTATTAATTAAGTCACCACCACGGGTAGGAGAGCGTTTTATGTAGCACGTTCTTGTGGTGGTGGTATTTCGCCTAGCTACTTACTAAAATCTAGCTTGCACGTTCCTGATAAATTTCTTGCTGCATCCTGGGGTACAATTATTTGTTGTAGTTAAGCGTATGTACTTGCATGCTTGTGGAGTGAAGGGAGGTAGATGTGTGGTTGCATGCACGTCGAATGATGGGATGTTACGATGAATGTGTGCACTGCTGTGGATTGGGGTGTGCATGTGTGTGTTGGTTTTGAATGCGGTATTTTTTTTCCCTTTTTGAGGTGGTGACCTAACACCCCCCGACATACGCCCTTGCGGCGGCTTGCGAGGTATTATTTAGATGTAGATGAAGGAATTCCGGACCGACCATCGTCTTCCACTGATTGCCGCCACTTTATGATCCGGGTTTACCACTCATAACACGCGGTATGTTTCGGAGCATCCTCACTGTGAGTGCCTTGGCAATGAACTCAAAAGTCACCGTGAAGGATTTCACTCAGAATTTCACTCAGAAATTCATAGAACAACGCTGCTCCTTCAACTGCATGGTGCATTTTTGCGGATCCGATGTATTGCTGCGCTCCACTAACACGCCTTCACCTAAACGCCGTAACAAGTCAACAAAAAAGATAGCGACAAAATGGGTGAAGGAGGTTTTTCGAGAAGTTTTATCGTCCTCGTCTGCCCATTCTAAGATCGCGAATACGATTTTCAACTGAATGGGTTTTCCTGTATCTAGTTTCCTGTTCCTTATCCTCTCTCCCCACGTCTCATTTCCAATTCCCTTGTAATTATCGGTCAGACATCTCTTGTCCAAAATTTAAGCAATTCAGTCGACAGCCGAAACTTTGGGTGGAAGTGTTTTCCGCCCTAATTTGAAGGTATAATCAAGGGCTGGGTATCGCCTTTGGATATATTTTCCAAATCATCAATTTTTCTAATGAATAACTAAACGGGTTCCATGGCATTAGTTCGATTCTTAAATGCCAAATTTATTAACGAGGCAGCCCTAATCATGTCTCTTAGTTTAGCTTTACGTTTCGGAATGAAGTTTTTAGTTTTTCCTTGATTATTTTACGTCTACATGGTAAGCTGAAATCCGCCATTAGAGTGTGGCAGTAGTTGATTTCATGTATGTCATAAAATATCGACATTTAGTAAAACTTCATCCTTAATACTCTTCTTGAATTTAAACAATGAAATAATAGACACAATTTATACCCTCTTTTACGGCATTAAGTGCAAAATATTTATCTGTATATTCGAGACTGGATGTGAGAAAGAGTTTATAGATAATAAGAATTTGTAAAAATTAAGAACAAGCCATTTGGTACTCAATTATTTAATTATATGCAGTTGTAATTAATTTTTAGTAAAGTATTCTCCAGCTTTATCTTTTACAAGTAAAATCCAATTATACGTTTTCGTAAAACTAGTTATTTTCTTATCTATTTTTCATGATCTGTTTTACTATAATACGCAAAGTGCAAAGTAAGATTAGGATTTTCGGAATTAACCCTACACGTTAATATCTGAGAATTAAGATCTTTGAAAGTAACAAATTATCTTGATTGGATTTCTAAATGGTGAACAATATATTCATTGTCATTAAATCAGAAAAAAATATCAGACGGCAAATTTTTATACAGGATCAAAGGGATTTGTTTGCAAACAAGCTCCAGTTGACCTACAAGAAATTAATACGCTGAAAACCTAGGTGTTACCGAAACTAGCGACACTAGTCGGGACACAAACATACGTAAATATCTGCGATCAATAAAATTTAAAAAAATGGGATTTATTAAACGCATTGTCGATAGAAGTGACTCCAAGGTCAAGGGACGTTGTTAACACGCTCTTGTAAGGCCTCATTTAGAATATACATGTAGCGTACGGGATCCGAGTAAAAAGGCCTGATTTGGGAAATTAGGAAGGTCCAACGCCGGGCAGCCCGATTCGTGAAAAACTGTTACAATAAAACGAAAAGCTTCACTGAAATACTATTGGAGTTGGGATGGGAACCATCGGAAGAAAGACGACTCAATGCTCGGTCGAACTAAATAAATAAATTCAGATTCGCACGTTTCAGCACCGAGGTCTCGAAAATTATTCGCGCTCCAACATACATTGGTCGCTTGGATCATGTATACAAAATTCGGGAAATAGATGCCAGGACTAGCAGACTCAAAGATTCCTTCTTCTCACGGACAATATAGGATAGTTGTGTTAGAGTTAGAGATACTCTTACTAAAAATCCCACTTGCCACCCACGGCGTCTAGGCAAAAGTTTGTTTTATTCAAATGTATTTACTTTCACTAATCTCGTGTTTTATTGTCAAAGCCTTTCCCGCATGACAGCATGGGACCTCCATCTACATCCACTCAGTACCCCGCAAGCCCTTCGCAAGGGCGTGTGGCGGGGGGAGTTAGGGCAATACCCGTAAATTAGAAAGAAAAATATCGCATGCAGACACCACAAATTTATAGTCCACACACCAAGCATGGTAAACATTCATGCGAGAACCTTTTAACCCCACACACATGCAACCTACAAACTACCAACAAACATACACATGCACAATCTTTTCGTTTTTAATTTTTTTCCTACTTGTAAATTAAATGTTTTTAATATTTCTAAATAGACTTCGGTAATGGACTATTATGATTTCTGATTGTTCTAGGGAAGAATGAGTATTGGAATCTCTCTCCCTTTTTTTATCTTTGTGATCTGATCTACCTAAGTAGTGTGGGGCCATTATAATTCCTTTAGTGCCATCTTAACTCGCTGGTTCTGAATCTTTCTAAAAGTCTAAGTCTCGCTTGTTCTCTTCGTAGTTCAAGTTGCTCCCAGACTAAATCTCCTAAGAGACCTGTTACACTTGTGTTCTTGTCATATATATTTTTCACGAATCGGGCGGATTTTCTCTGGACTTGACCTAATTCTCTTTGCCAGATTTTCTCCCATGGATCCCAAACACTTGCGGCATATTCCAAATGTGGTCTAACTAGAGCAAAATAACACCTCTCTTTAACTTTCTCATTACATTTCCCCATCACCCGTGCAATCATACCCAGTTTCTTTAAAGTTGATCCGCATATTGTCCTGATATGTCCTCCCCATGAAAGGCGTGGTGTTAGAACCACCCCCAAATATTTAACTTGTTTGTAATAGTAGGATTCCCCTTTTTACCTTTAAATTCTTCCTAATACGAGGAATTCTCATAAGGTAAGGGCCGTTTGGTCACAGGAAAAAATATACTCATATGAAACACATTTTATTGGCACATTTAGTTAGCTAAAAACCTACTTCACTTCTTTAAATAAGCTTCGCTTCTCCTCATGGACATTTGTTTGTTCATTTTAAAATCAAGTCACTATTTTTTAACCTTTCCCTCACTCATAACGCATTCCTTGTACTGTGCGGCGTCTCTTCGCGCCGGCATCTTCGCTGCCCAACATTCTTGCTCTTCAGCAATGTTTCATTCGGTGATAACCACGGGGATCCAGAAGGACCCGTTTTATAGGCCCATAAACTAGGCATAACTCCCGATGAATTTCAGCAGTCGGCAATCCTTTTGCATACAAAAATCATATGACATAACGAACTTCACAGCTGGCGGGATCAAAGATTGTCGGGGAAATTTTTGCTTGCATGCACGGACAAGCAAACGACTTCTAAAACAAAACAAATGCTGCTATAGCTTCACAATGAATTAGTAGATGGCCTTGCAGGAGTAAAACTGTATTCTAAAACGACAATATATAAATATAAGCCAACGGCTTTTACGTTATGAGTATGCCTCGTATATCTTGAACGATGGAGACTTTTCGTCTAAATGATTTTGGTTCATTTTTATTGCCTCTCTTTGCACAACAAGTAAAGAATTCATTTGGATAATGGCCACTTGTTTGAATTAAGTCTTCTTCCAGAATCTACACAAAATTTCACGTTATTTCATAGTTTTTCCTGATTATTTTTTTCCCTTTTCCATTCCTCTCCTATATCCTCCCTTGTCACTTACCTACCCGCCTGAAGCTTGTACTCCCTTCCACACATAGTTTTGGTGGATCGTGGGGTATCGATGTCAATGAGTATTTTATATGAAGTCTAAGATAGTATAGTATTTGACCCCACGCCACATGTATTCAGTGTCTTAAATAGATGTAGATGACATCCTATAGAAAGTATTGCTAAAATGAAGACATGTCTGCTCCTGCGACTTACAGATACACCATATAACTTTGCAAAGTTTAATTTTGTCCCGACTTTTAAATTAAATGTTTTTGATATTTATAATTTACTTCAGTTCCTTACTATTTTGATTTCTGATTGTTCTGGGAAAGAATGAGTGTTTGAATATATTTTTGTTGAAATCAACCTCCCTTATTTTATTTTTGTTTTTTGATCTGCCAAAATACTGTCGGGTCATTATAATTCCTTTTGTGCCATCGCTAAGCTCGTTGGTTCTGAATATTTCTAAAAGTCTAAGTCTCCCTTGTTCTCTTTATATTTCAACGGGCTCCCACCCTAAATCCTATCACCCTGGTACTCTTATTATGATATTTTTGAACGAATCTGGCGGATTTTATGTGGAATTTATTTAACTGTTTTTGCCAAAGTTTCTTTCAACGATCCCTCATACTTGCGGCATATTCCAAATGAGACTAACTAGAGAAAAATAACCATCCATTTGCCACCACCCGTTTAATGGAGCCCATTTTATTTAAAGTAGATCCGCATATTTCCTTAATTTGCGCTCCCCATGAAAGGCGCGAAGTTAGAACTACTCCCAAATATTTTACTTGTTTGGTCGTAGTTAGTACTGAACCCTCTATTTCGTAGTTTATGTCCTGTTTGCCACTTCCTTTGTTCCAAAATTTCAAAACTGCGCTTTTGTCTATGTTAAACATCAATCCCCATGTCTTTCACCAATCCGAGATTGTGTCTAAGTCTCTAGAGAGTAGCTCTCTAGTTGGCTCCTTATTTCCCTGTATACCACCGTGTCATCAGAAAATGACCTGAGATTACTACTAACGTGTGCGCTTAAGTCATTAATGTATATTAAGAATAGAAGAGGCCCTATTACACTTCCCTGGGGACGCCCGAAGTTACATCTCTTTCCTTTGAGCACAACCCATCGATGAGTACTATTTGTTTGCAGTTTGACAAGAAGTCTCTTATCCAATTAATAATTTTCTCATTGATTCCAAAGCATCTAAGTTTTTCTGTCAATTTATTGTGTGGGACTTTATCAAAGACTTTTTTTAAATCTAGGAATACTGCAGCGACTTTTGTGTTGTTTTCTCCCGATCTTAGTATGCCGAGAATGAAAATACCCAACTATGTTTCGCAAGATCTGATCTTCCAAAATCCGTGCTGGTTGTGGCTTAGTATTTTTCTACTAACAAGAAATCTCATAATGTTGCTGACAGTACTGTGTTCTAATATTTTACAAGAGAACGATGTTAAAGAAATAGGCCGGAAAATGGTTGGGCTACCCCTATCCCCACCTTTATCAATGGGATATATATGGGCTAGCTTCCAGTCGCGAGGTACTGAGCAATCTTCTGTCGATTTTATGAAAACAATATCTAAAAAAGGGGTAACGTCTTTGGTTAATTCCTTTAATATTATGGCAGGTATATGTTCCAGACCAAGTCCTTTGTTTGTTTTGATACTAGCAAGCGTTTAGCTTAAAGCTTAGCATTTTAGATTTAAATGATCGTAGAGCTATATGCACGATACTTTTCGTTTTACTACGACTATCGTTATCTGTAAGAATGTATTCTAGTTTGTATGTATTCACATTTACTTTCTCATCACATATTAAACTCTTTAAAATTTGATCTCAGCCTTCATATTTACTTGGTATGGTGGGCGAGGAAATGGGATTGTTGAGAGAAATGATTAGTAGGCACGACAAATGGATGAAGGGCGTATTGATCGGTAGTGAGATATTGAAGACTGTAATAAAAGGGAGAATGTTAGGCAAACGAGGAAAGGGCAGGAACAGGATAGGGAAGTTGGACGGGATGAAGGGAGGAAGTACGCAGAGATGAAGAGGGACCTGATGTAGAGTAGGTTGCTGGATTGTGTTTTGCTAGGAGTCAAAATATTTATTTGGTAGTTGTTTCATCCAAAACCTAGCTTGGCCGGTAGATTACTTAATAATTCAACTTTTTTACGGAATATAATGTTTTTACTATTATTTTTCTCTTCCTTCCTTATCACTAACCCTTCTTACTTTGTGCTCACACCCTCTACCACACACCTTTTCAGTGTATCGTGGGGTATTTATGTCGATGTCAATATGTCGAATGTTTCCTTAGGGCCGATTCCATTTGAAGTTTTCTCTATTTTGCGTCGGTTCCCCTGATGCTCGCTTTGACCCATTGCAATTATCCGCCGTAATTTGCTACCTCGCCTCTACTTCTTCTGCCTCTCCCTCAACTCCCCAAATTTATCACTAATCTAATTCCTTTCTATAGTAACTCTCATTAAAAATACTCTATTTTCGCGAGTACTTTTCGACTTGCTATAATTTCTTCTAAAAGGCTTTTCATATATTTATTTTCATTTTACTGACCAGTATCTTGAATCACCAGATGATTGGCTAGTGAAAGATTTGGCTATAATTATGCACCAATCCACCTAAAGGCAAACCATGCAAAATTAATTCATAAAGCTTTTTTTAGATGAATTGATGGTTAGTTATAGCCAAATTTTCCACAGCAGCCAAAGAGGTCTAAAAAAAATTCGGGTTTTTGAGTGACTGAAATGAATGAGACGCAAGTTTTGGAAGGGAAGCAGAGTTTAATCTGCTGCTGAAGAAGCTAATAGGCTACATACTCCAGCTAAAAAATATACTTTAGCGTACGGGTTGAAGGACTGAGAGTTTTGGGTCATGATCTGAACAGATGTAGATAGAGATTATGGGTTGGTTTGCGAATGGAAATCAACCCTCCTACTGTGTCAAAATTGCAACTTCTAATTGATATACAGGAAGGCACCCAAAAGTGGTAGGACTGATTTTTTTACAAGAATTTTATTGAAGATATACTTATATCGACTTATTTAATATTCAAAGTGTGCTCCTTAAGCTGCTACACACTTAGTATAACGTTGCTCCCATTCTCCGTACGTCCGCTGGAAATTTTCTTTGGGGATGCCGCTGATGACCCTCGTCGAAGCCTCTCGAACGGCCTTTATCGAGTCAAAACGTCGTCCCGTGAGCTGTCTTTTCATCAGGGGGAAGAAGTCTGGTGGTGCCAGATCTGGAGAATAGGGTGGGTGCGGCAACGTGGCAAACCCGTATTTCGCCAGGAGCTGTCTGACGATGAGCGCGCCATGGCACGGCGTGTTGTCATGATGAAACACTCAGCAGTTTGCGATGGCCGGTCGGACCCTTTTCACGCGTTCTCGGAGGCGGGTGAGCACCTGCACGTAAAAGTTCGCATTCACAGTCTCCCCTGGTGGGACAAACTCCTTGTAAACCACTCCATGACGGTCGAAAAACACAATCAACATTGTTTTGATTTTTTATTTGCTCATTTGCTCACTTGTGCCACTCAAATACTGTGGAACGGCTTAAGGCAGTGTCCCCATAAGCCTGCTCCATCATATCGAGGGTCTCAGTTGCCGTCTTTCCGAGTTTCGCACAATACTTCACGGAATAACGTTGCTCTAAATTCAGATTCATTTTCTTTTTCGACGCGGACAAAAAACTTGCTTCACTAAAAACGGTGTCCTCACTCAACGTCAGCCCGCAGGCGACTGAGGTTGGAGTCGGTCTGTTGCTAAGAGCCCCCTCCACCTTACCCTGCCAGGCAGACCCCCCTCCACCGCTCCGTTCGCGGCAGAGAAAATCAGTCCTACCACCAGCCTGTGTAATATATATTAAGATAGATATTAAGAAATATTCCATCTCCAGATCTAAAGTTTTGCAAATCCCTTTCATGGTCATGGTTCATTAATTTGGAACAATTTAAATGCTCCTCTGCGGAAATTATAATGTTATAATTGCATTTGAATCATGTTATATAATTACTACAGTCAAAACCTATACTTATAGAATCAAAAATTAATTTAGTGAAAGTAAACAAAGAAAAGAGTAAAAAAATAATAATTTAAATTTTAAACGGGCTTCGAAAATATATAATGCCTCAGTAATGACGTGCATTTTAAAAAAGGATTAATTAAGCTTCTAAATACGTCTTTTAAGATTATATTAAACAAATGGGAACGTTTTAATATTTGCCATGTGTGTCTGACGACTGACGGCAATCAGAAAGTTTAATAGTAAGAATTCAAGGTTATCACAGAAACAGTATACACAATCGATTTTAAAGGCACGGCAAGATAAAACGAAATAAGGAAAGAAGAGAAAACGTTCAGTAGACATAAGGTCGGGAAGTAAGAACGCAAAACCTGTGCTTACAGTTAAATATACAGTGTTCGTCCGGAAAATAAGTGTACTGATTTTTTCCCGCCGCTCCAGGCGCGCCCAGCACCGCTCTGACGAGCTGCGATTGGAGGGAGGTATGTTGGCAAGCGACGCTGAAAAAGACCGTCGGCTCTGAGCTGTGGTGTAGTGAGGAGCTCCGTTAACGCGAACCTCCACGCTCGACCCACGTCACGGAACGCGATGCCGAAGTTTTTGGAGCAGCGTTATTCCATCAAATTTGCGGAAAGCTTGGGAAATCGTCTACCGAAACTGTCGCTATGATTAACCAGGCTTACGGGGAGTCAGCCATGTCCAGAAACATGATCTTTCGGTGGCACAAGATGTTCGTGGAGGGCAGAGAAGAGGTCGACGAAGAACCACGGCCTGGACGCCCATCAACGACACTCACCGACGAAAATGTGCGAGAAGTTCGCGATGTACTGAACTCTGATCGTCGTCTTAGTGTTTGGATGATAGCAGAGCAGTGTATTGAGCCAAAAACAATGGTGCACGAGATTATTAGGGACCAATTACAGATGCGAAATTTTGTGCAAAGTTGGTGCCGAAAGTTCTCAGTGATGATCAAAGACTCAATCGTTTGGAAATTGCGACACAACTTGCGGATCACTGCAAAAATGATCCACATTTTTTTGAGAACGTTGTTTCGGGTGACGAGACGTAGGTCTTTGAGTACGACCCGGAGTCGAAGAGACAAAGTGCGGAGTGGCACACCCACCCTGGCAAGATAAAGAGGAGTTTGAAAGGAACGCGATACGGGACTTTGGACGCCGTCGAAGAGGCATTGACGACGTGTTTTCGAAGGGTTCCCGATGATGCCTTCGCGGGAGCGTCCCAGGAATGGGAACGCCGCTGGAACAAGTGTATCGACTCACAAGGGTCCTCTTTTGAGGAATATTAGCTTAAGATATGTAAAAGTGTAATGAATTTTTTTTCCTGAGCTCAGTACACTTATTTTCCGGACGAACCCTGTAAGTGGGATAAGATAATAGTTGAATCAGGACAAATCCAAGAGAGGTGCAAGGAATATATAGAAACACAATATGGTAGAGCAATTAGGCCGACAAGATTAGACATAGAAAAGAAACATGTCGTAGAAGAAAATGGCTTAAGTCCAGGCATACTCGACGTTGAAACAGAAAGGGGATTAAAAAAGATGAAAGCAAATAAGGCCGTGGGCGAGGACAACATTCCTATGGAATTGTTGAAATGTTTAGGAAAATGTGGGAAGAAAACTCTATATGGACTGATTCCTAGTATCTAAGAGGAAGGAATCTTGCCGGAAGTTTTTGTGAAATCAGTGTTAACTCCTATTCCAAAAAAGGTAAAGACTATATCATATGAAAATTACAGAACAATAATTCTTATATACCACTCAGCTAAAGTTATTCTCAGAATCATCAACAAAAGAATAGAGAGTAAGGCAAATGATTACTTAGGGGATGATCAGTTTGGATTTAAGAAGGGGAGAGGTACTCGTGATGCCATTGCAGTAATGACATCACAAATCGAGAGGAATATAGAATACAACCATGACATATTTACCTGTTTCGTAAATTTCGAAAAAGCGTTTGATAGAGTGAATTGGGAAAAATTAATGCGTGTATTGCAGAAAAAAGCAATGGATTGGAGGGACAGGAGACTGATCTGCAACCTGTACATGTCCCAGACTGCTCAGGTGCGAGTGGAGAACGGAGAGTCCGGATGGGCAGTGTTAGGAAGAGGGGTAAAGCAGGGTTGCCCATTGTCACCGGTGCTGTTCAACGTATATGTGGAGGAAAATATTAAAGAGGCATGGGTAGAACTGGAGGTAGGAATGAAAGTCGGAGGGATATTCGTAAAATCGGTTAGGTTTGCTGATGACCAAGCATTAGTTGCTCAGTCAGCTAAAGGGTTGCTAGCATTGCTGAGTGAATTGGAAGTTTAGTGCGATAAATATGGGATAAAAACAATATTATTAAAACAAAGGTTATGCGATTTTTCAGAAAGAAAAAGGCTAATCTAAACTTTCAAATAGGAGGCAAAAAAAGAGCTGGTAGAAAAGTTTACGTATCTCGGAAGTGTTCTGGACCAACACGGTTAAAGTAGTAGGGACATAAGGAGAAGAATTGCGCTAGGCAAGGGGGCTTTCTCAAGGAGAAGGGAGTTGATGTCGGGCACATTGAGTAGGGAGGTTAAGACAAGACTCGTAAAAACTCTGATATGGAGCGTAGCTATGTACGGCGCGGAAACGTGGTCGCTGAAGTAGCAGGATAGACGTGGATTGGATGCTTTTGAAATGTGGGTGTGGAGAAGAATTAAGATGGTGAAATGGACCGAAAGGAAAACAAATGAGGAAGTACTGGAGATGGTGGGTGAGGAGAGGGGTTTGTTGAGAGAAATCCTATGGAGGCAGGAAAAATGGATGAAAGGCGTATTGAACGGTAGTGGAATGTTGAAGAGGGTAATAGAGGGGAGAATGTTTGGCAAGCGGGGAAAGGGCAGGAACAGGATAGGGATGTTGGACGGGATGAACGGAGGAAAGAAGTACACAGAGATGAAGAGGGTTCTGATGTAGATTAGGTTGCTGGCTTGGGTTTTTTTGGAGGTATAAAATATTTATTTGATAGTTGTGTTCATCCAAAAACCTACATTGACCTTTAGACTACCTAATAATAGATTGTATAGTACATGTGTAATTTAGCTGGTAGTATATGTACAATTTGTGATTAAAGAAAGACCGGACTTTTTTAATCTGCGTAAACTCTTCAATGAATCAAAACGAGACACAATACGCCATCTAGAGACACATCTGACGACTAAAACGGGACATGTAGAGGTTGTATGTTTTGAGTCGTTACGCAGCTGCAGTGGCAGCAATTTAGCATGTTCGTCGCCGCGGGCAACTATAGCAATGACGGAGCTAAAGGTACAATGTGTGCGTGAATTTTGTTTTAAACTTGATAAAAGTGCAACGGAGGCATTTGTAATGATTGAGCAAGCCTTTGTTAATCAAGCTATTAGTCGGAGTCCAGTGATTTGAGTGGTAAAGTCGTTTTAAATTGGACAGAACCTCGACAGATGAGGATTCGCGAACGGGGCTGCCTTCCACTCGGACAGACCCCAACCATGTCAAATTGGTAAACGATTTTGTGCAGACAAATCATCGTTTAACTGTTAGGGAGATGGACTAGGAAGTAAACATTAGTTTGGGAGCCTGTGAGATAATTTTGACATACATTTTGGGCATGACGCGAGTCACATCAAAATTCGTCCCGCGGGTGCTGACTGATGAACAGAGATAGAAACGTGTGGGCATTTGTCAGGAACTCCTGAATCGAGCCAATGGCGCCCCAGAATTTCTTAAAACTATCGAAACCTGTAAAAAACTGGGTTTACGTTAATAATGTTGAGACAAAGGCCCTGTCTTCTCAGTGGAAAAGTCCTTACTCTCGCGACCAAAGAAAGCTCGCATGTCCCGGTCCAATGTGGAAGTCATGCTGATGTGTTCTACGATTGGCAAGTGCTGATTCGGTACGAATGCATTCCTCAAGGTCAAATGGTCCACAAAGATTCTTACTTAATGATAATGAAGATACTGAGGGTCACAGTGAGCCGAAAAAGGCCGAACATGTTGAGAAATAATACATGGCGTTTTCACCACGAAAACGAGCAACCTCACACGGCGCTGATCGTGACAGAGAGTTTCACCAGTACCGGAACTTTCATCATCCCGTAGCCACCCTACTCTCCAGACTCTCAATCAGACTTTTTTCCCAAAGTTAAAATCAACCTTGAAAGGGCGCCAATTCGACTCGATTGCGGACATTAAAACTAATTCTGCGGCGGTTCTGAAGATTATCCCTGAGGCAGTTTACCAGGCAGGGTTCGAGAGCCGGAAGAAACGTCAAGGTGTGTCGTTAGCCAAGGCATATACTTTGAGGGCGACTAGTTTGATTAAGGTGTATCCGTCGAAATAAAGAAGTTATGAAATCAGTCCTGTGTTTTATGATCACACCTTGTATACTATATGTAGGCGCAAAAATAAAAATGGTTTTTGCATTAATATATACGATGATGCCTCGTATGCCTCTGTGTGTGTAGATTTTCAAAAATATGTTGGTTTAGTTTGTTTCCATCTCTTTTGCGGGTGGTGACCTAACGCCCCTCCACCGCCACACGCCCTTGCGGTGACTGCTGAGTTATTGAATAGTTGAAGATATATATATCTGAAGTTGAAGATGAATATATATATCTGAACTATCCTAGTTGAAGATATGAGCACTCGATAAAATATGTTACATAAATGGCAATATTATTTACTTAAAGGAAAAATTGTGGACTCCAGTACACGATGGACGAGGGTATCCCGGGGTCACGGCGCGACTATCCAATCATTAGCATTAATATCTGTATTTATTAGGTAATCTACCGGTTAAGGTAGGTTTTTGGATGGACACAACTATCAAATAAACATTTTGTGACTCCCCACCTAGCAAACTAATCTATATCAGGTCCCTCTTCATCTCGGTGTACTTCTTTCCTCCCTTCATCCCGTCCAACATCCCTATCCTGTTCCTACCCTTACCTCGCTTGCCCAACATTCTCCCCTCTATTACCCTCTTCAACATTCCACTACCGCTCAATACGCCTTTCATCCATTTTTCCTGCCTCCATAGGATTTCTCTCAACAAACCCCTCTCCTCCCCCACCATTTCTAGTACTTCCTCATTTGTTTTCCTTTCGGTCCATTTCACCTTCTCCATTCTTCTCCACACCCACATTTCAAAAGCCTCCAATCTACGTCTATCCTCCTGCTTCAGCGACCACGTTTCCGCGCCGTACATAGCTACGCTCCATATCAAAGTTTTTACGAGTCTTGTCTTAACATCCCTACTCAACGTCCCCGTCATCAACTCCCTCCTCCTTGAGAAAGCCTCCTTGCCTAGCGCAATTCTTCTCCTTACGTCCCTACCACTTTGACCGTGTTGGTCCAACACACTTCCGAGATATGTAAACTGTTCTACCTGCTCTATTTTTTCCCCGCCTATTTTAATATTTAGCTTAGCCTTTTTCTTTCTGGAAAATCGCATAACCTTTGTTTTATTAATATTTATTCTCATCCCATATTTATCGCACTGAACCTCCAATTCACTCAACAATGCTTGCAACCCCTTGGCTGACTGAGCAACTAATGCTTGGTCATCAGCAAACCTAACCGATTTTACGAATTCCCCTCCGACTTTCATTCCTACCTCCAGTTCTTCCCATGCCTCTTTAATCATTTCCTCTACATATACGTTGAACAGTACCGGTGACAATGGGCAACCCTGCCTTACACCTCTTCCTAACACTGCCCATCCGGACTCTCCGTTCCCCACTCGCACCTGAGCAGTCTGAGACATGTACAGGTTGCGGATCAGTCTCCTGTCCCTCCAATCCATTCCTATTTTCTGCAATACACGCATTAATTTTTCCCAATTCACTCTATCAAACGCTTTTTCGAAATCTACAAAACAGGCAAAAACGTCCTGATTGTATTCTATATTCCTCTCGACTAGTGATCTCATTACTGCAATGGCATCACGCGTACCTCTTCCTTTCCTGAACCCAAACTGATCATCCCCTAAGTAATCATTTGCCTTACTCTCTATCCTTTTGTTGATGATCCTGAGAATAACTTTAGCTGCGTGGGATATCAAACTTATTGTTCTGTAATCCTCACATGACGAGGCCTTTGCCTTTTTTGGAATAGGAACTAACACCGATCTCACAAAATCTTCCGGCCAGATTCCTTCCTCATAGATACTACGAATCAGTCCATATATGGCCTTCTTCCCACCTTTCCCTGACCATTTCAATATTTCTAGAGGAATATTGTCCACCCCCACTGCCTTATTTGCTTTCATCTCCTTTAATGCCCTTTCTATTTCATCGTCGAGTATGCATGGACCTAAGCTATCTCTTTCTACGTCATCTTCCTTTTCTATGTCTAACCTTGTTGGCCTAAGTTCTTTACCATACAGTGTTTCTATATATTCCTTCCATCTCTCTTGGATTTTTCCTGGTTCAACTATTATCTTACCCCATTTATCTTTAACTGTTAGCACAGATCTTGCCTTCTTACTTCCCGATAATAACTTAACCTTGCTGTATAGAGCACCAATTTCACCCTTCTTCCGTAAACTTTCCATACCCTCGCATTGCGTTTTCCACCATTCTTCTTTTGCTTTATTTGTGGCCCTTCTCAATTTATTGTTTAACTCTTTTTACTTCATTTTGCCTAACTCTGTGCAAAATGAAGTACAAAGAGTTAAACAATAAATTGAGAATGGCCACAAATAAAGCAAAAGAAGAATGGTGGAAAACGCAATGCGAGGATATGGAAAGTTTACAGAAGAAGGGTGAAATTGGTGCTCTATACAGCAAGGTTAAGTTATTGTCGGGAAATAAGAAGGCAAGATCTGTGCTAACAGTTAAAGATAAATGGGGTAAGATAATAGTTGAACCAGGAAAAATCCAAGAGAGATGGAAGGAATATATAGAAACACTGTATGGTAAAGAACTTAGGCCGACAAGGTTAGAAGCGGATGCGGACTCTGACCACAATTTAGTTGTTATGAAATGTAATGTTCGTTTCAAGAAGATAAGGCAAGGCCGGCGGGTTAACAAATGGAATTTAGAAGCAGTAAATGAATTAACGAGGAAGGAGTATCAGGAGGCTGTAGAGAAAATGATGGATGACGGTAAAGAACTGAGCACAATCGAAGAAAAATGGGAATGTATCAAGCAAGGGATATCGGAAGCCGCAAAAGACACTAAAGGAACCGTTAACGAGAAAAGGATAAGGAAACCATGGGTAACGGATGAGATGATTGCAAAGATGGATGAGAGAAGAAGATGGAAAAAAAAGGAAAAAAAATATCTGTATATAATGAACTAATCGCAATCGAAAAATCGGTGCGATACATTGGAGCTAAAATTAAATTTGATTAACTGTTTTTCGATAAACTTTTGGAGAAAAGATAATTTACCCGAAAACACACTATACAGGGGACAAACAACACAAGTGGAAAAGGTAAAATACTTGTAAAGATAATAAAGGATATGTCCTGGGGACGACACAATTTTGAAATTTGCGCAATAGCAAATTTTAAGCTAAGAATCTTAAAAAGAATACTTAGGGAATTGTAATCATACGAACTTCGTTTTTTCACGTTAGTTAGGCCCCGCCTTGAGTATGCTGTAGGTGTACGGGATTTACATGGAGTAGGCTTAATTTTGAACTAGGTATAGTGCAACACAGAGTGCCTAGGTTTGTGGAAAGATGTTATGATGACGATAGGAGTGTCACGAATATATTGAATGAATTAGCGTCGGAGCACCATTTGTCAGTAGGTATAAATACAGGTTACACTTAGTGCGTAAATTTGAGGCAGGTTTCTTATCCGAGGATGTTAAAGACTTATGGCAGGTCCCGAATTACTATGGTAGATCAGATCGCGTGCGTAAACAGGGAGATAGATAACAAAAACAATGGATTTAAAATTTAGTTTTTTCTTCGTACCATGAGATATCAAAATAAATTTGAGAAAAATAACGTAGTAGAAAATTAAAATTGGTAGTGTATATATTTTTCCGCATCCTGAAAGCCATCTGTACTTTTTACATAGAACCATATTTTTAACAGTTATGCAACGTGATTTGTATATGAAACCTGTTATCGTAAATGGTGGCATTTTAGTAGATGTCGAGTAGAATGAATTGGGATGGGAGCCACTAGTTAACCGTAAATTTGAATACAGGTTAAATTTAATTTGTAAATTTGAGAAAGGTTACTTATTTGAGGATGTTAAACACACGTTATTAGCTCCCACTTACTATAGGATTTCAGATCAACCAAGTAAAATCAGAGAGATATATTGTAGAAGGGATAGACCTAAACCCTATAACCCTGCCACACGCCCTTGTGGCGGCTTGCGGGGTATTTATATGTAGTTGCCGAATCGTGGCATTTAGGGGAGATAATTAGAAACGTTGCTCTACAGAAACGGTTATCTATATGTGTTGTTTTAATTTGGTTTCTAAATTTTTCTTCTTTGGTTAATTTTACTTTCTTCTTTCTTACAGGTAAGTGTTCATGAGGCGCACATTGTAATTTGTGCTGTGCTCCCGGATTCCAAAGTGAGTCCTCTTACTATTTGAACTTTTTGGCGTGTGAAGCGTATTCAAAGACGAGGTAGTCAACCCTAAAATAGTTCATGCAATTTTTACGTACGTGCAATTACTTGCATACAGTACGTTTAATTATTGAACCAACTCGTATTCGCATCCGATTTTAATTGAATTAATGATCGACATCGACGTATTATCCCGTGATCCACTAAATAGTTTAAGGCAGGGCAAGCATCAGGTGGAAAGAGAGGAGGTTGCAGAGGAAGGAAAAATTATTCAGTAAAAACTATCAAATAACGGTATAACAAGGATAGCACCTTTCCGATGTAAAACTTATTGTTATAACATCTCCGTCCAAATCCCCAAAACTTGATCAAATCCCTGTTCGTGTATGCAATACTATGGTCTAAGAAATCGCACCTTAATTGGAAATAATATTTAATGAATCCCTAAATGAACGAGCAGAATCCTATGACTGTAAAGTAGCAAATGCCACTCCCATATTTGAAAACGTTGACAGAGAAGTTCCAACCAACAATGTAATTTCCAACCCATCTCTCTCACTCCCATCTCATGCAAAATCATAGCCCACATAATTGACAGTTAAATCTTAAAATATATCTCGATTCTCAGAATTTATAAACAAAAACCTAGGCGGTTCCCGATATAGTGGATCTTGGGAGACCTAACTGGCACTTCATTATATTTTGGTACCCGGAGTAAATAATGTTGAAATTGATGCTATATTTCAAGATTTAAAAAGGGATTTGATGAAGTACATCATAATATGTTGCTCCAAAAGTTGGAATGCTACAGGATAGATAAGTGTGAAATAGACTGGATTAATTAGTTTCCAATAGACCGCAAGCAAAGGGTCGTAGTATACGGAGTATCATCCGTCATAGTAAGTGTAGCATAGGATGTCCCACAAGGAAGTGTTATCGCTCCGCCATTGTCTTCGGGTTTCAGGTTGCCCGAAAACTTCGTCTATATTCTGACGATGCAGTGATATTTAGGGAATAAAAGGTGTGCTAAAAAATTAATGAGTTTAAATTTTTGGGACAATAATATCAATTTATTCTTACACATTGATGTTGTCGTCTTCAAAGTTGTCCTCATTGGAGATTATGCACTTGTGCCAGCCTTTAGTTCTTTCAGCGATGCGATTTAAATGTCATCTACGGCTGTACAAAGACGGCCGTTCAAGGTTCTCTTAATTTCTGGAAATAGGAACAAGTCACACCGAGCCATATCTGGCGAATATGGAGGCTGGGGCATCGTTACAGCATTGTTTTTGGCCAGAAATTCATGAACAAACATTGAAGTGTGACCTGGTGCATTTATTAGGTAATCTCCGGTTACGGTAGGTTTTTGGAAGGAAATAACTATCAAATAAACATTTTATAATTCCAAACAAAACCCAGACCAGCAACCTAATCTACATCAGGTCCCTCTTCATCTCTGTGTACCTCTTTTCTCCCTTCCTCCCGTCCAACATCCCTATCCTGTTCTTACCCTTTCCTCGCTTGCCCAACATTCCCCCCTCTATTACCTCCTTCAACATTCCACTACCGCTCAATACGCCTTTTATTCATTTTTCCTGCCTCCATGGGATTTCTCTCAATAAACCCCTCTCCTCCCCTACCATTTCTAGTACTTCCTCATTTGTTTTCCTTTCGGTCCATTTCACCTTCTTCATTCTTCTCCACACCCACACTTCTCCACTTCTCCACACCCACACTTTTAGACAAATGCGTAGGTTAGGTAGTAAAGTAGATTGCCCTAATAACGATATAATAAGGTGTAGGTCAATTAGTGGGTCTAACAATACTAGGTTGCCAGAAGAGATTTTTCCAAGTACTTGCACTGCTAATGAGACAAAAGATAGCATTACTAATCAGAATATAGGCCGATGGCATACTAAGACATCAAAGAGATTAAATAACATCCCCAGAAAGCAGACCGAAAGGAGATTTTAGACGAGGATATAATTTCCGTAGTAGTAGTTAACTGCCGAAGTTTAAAAAATAAAATACCGGAATTTCACCATCTCATTCATAGCACAGAGTCGGATATCATTATAGGAACGGAAAGTTGGTTAACAGATGACATCGCAGATTGCGAAATATTTCCCAAGTCCTTCATAGTTTATAGAAACGACAGAAAAAATAGAGCCGGAGGAGGAGTGTTAATTGCGGTTAAGAACTCTAACGTCCGTAGAGCCGAGTTATTTCCTGATAGCTGTATAGAAAGTGTATGGTGCTCAGTGAAAACACCCAGATCGAAAAGAATATATATCTGTGCGTATTATAGACCACCCCACGTTAGCATTAACTCAATACCAGACCTAGAAAAACAGATACAAAGCTTTACATCCTACAACAGTGAGCATAGCCTAATTATCGGAGGTGATTTTAATATTTCCACAATAGATTGGGATTCGTACAGTTTTATGAATGGAGGTAGAGCCAAGGATCTATGCAAGTCCCTCTTATTTGCGTACACCTCGAATACCCACATCAATTAGTCACTTCACCAACAAGGGGAAAGAACATTCTTGATCGGTTAGCCAAAAATATACCCGAAAAGGTCTTAAATATAGAAGTTGTTGACGGAATCAGTGATCACAGGGCTGTAAACGCTAAATTTTCTCTAAGCGTAGATAAAGTTTACAAACCTAAGAGAAAGGTGTATTTGTTCAATAAAGCGGACTATGGTGGCTTATAATTGAATTAAACAGTCCTTTTTTATATTTGACGAATTAAGCAAAACGGGTAGTGTCGAGGATACTTGGAATAATTTTATTACGGTAACACGTTCAGCAATACAGGGGTTCATACCTATAAATATATAAAAGAGAATAAGGAACCCCGATGGTACAACTCAGAAGTACGGAAATCTTATAGGCGGCAAAGGGTGTGCCATGCTAGAATGAAAAACGCAGTTAAAGATTCCTCCCCTGATAAAATCAACGAAACCATACAGAACTACAAAGCATCTAGGTCCACTGCCAAGAAGACCTTCCGGGAGGCGCTAGCGGAATTCAAAAGGAAAAATTAAGGCGAACATTTGAACGAAAACCCAAAGATGTTTTGGTCCTACGTCAGGGAAGTGCAGGGAAAAAAGTCCACCATAAACTCATTGAATAGCGAAAAGGGGGATAAAGTAACGAGTAGTTTAGATAAAGCCAACATATTAAACTCATTCTTCCCGAGTGTTTTCAACATATCCTCACAAAATACACCCGAGAACCTTCCGAAAACATTTCAGCAGTCAATGGAAGCAATTAATATTTCCACCCGCAGAATAGAATTACTTCTTAAAAACATAGACCCCAACTAATCTCCGGGACCTGATGAGATACCGGCGCGCGTGTATAAATAACTGTCGCCTGAAATGGGCCCATATCTAGATATAATATTTAAGAAATCATTAGCAGAAGAAAGCGTGCCAAACGGCTGGAAGGTAGCTTCGGTAACACCATATTTAAAAACGGAGACAGGGAGGACCCCAGTAATTATAGGCCAAAATCGCTGACTTCCATTTCCTGTGAGATTCTTGAACACATCATTGTTAGTTCCATGATGAGGCACCTCGATAGCCAGGATTAATTAATTAATTACCAACACGGCTTCCGTAAGGGTAGATCCTGCGAAACTCAACTCGCACTTTTTGTACATGATTTATTGAACTCCGGTGAATGTGATATTCCAGTTTATGCGATATTCCTAGATTTTAAGAAAGCTTTCGATAAAGTCCCTCATTGCAATTTACTGGCGAAATTGGAATCCTATGGAATACACGAAAGTATTAGTAACTGGATTAAACAATTCTTAAGTGATCGTGTCCAAACAGTCGTCCTGGACGGTGTATCATCCGATACTGTCAAGGTCACGTCGGGTGTACCACAAGGAAGTGTCATAGGTCCCCTCCTTTTCCTTATTTACCTAAATGACCTCAGCACCGTAGTTAATAGAAAGATCCGTCTTTTCGCCGATGATGTAGTAATTTATGGGGACATCCGAAGTCACGAAGACAGAGTCTTGTTAGCCAACGACCTAGATGCAATTCAAAATTGGTGCGATACATGGAAATTGGAATTAATTAAAAAAATGCGTAGTAATAAATTTTTGAGAAAAGAGTAATTCCTTCCCTTCTAGTTACAAAGTGAAACAAACCAATATCGCGAGGGTAGATTCCTTTAAATACTTGGGTGTAGCAATTACTCACGATCTGTCCTGGGGAAAACACATACGAGAAATACTATATGAGGTCGTGCTAATAAAAAATGGGATTTGTGAAAAGAGAGCTAGGTAAATGCGATGAAAAAGTGAAAGAACGATGTTTCCTTGCCTTGGTCAGGCCCCACCTAGAGTATGCTGCCAGTATATGGGATCGTCAAAATATAAGTTTGATTTCGGAAATCAAATTGAGTTCAGCGGAGGAGGGCTAGATTTGTCAAACATTGTTATGACCAACGCAGCAGCGTATCCAGTTTGCTTGATAATTTAGGTTGGGATTCTCTTACACACGGGCGTTTCCAATATAGATTAAACTTATTAAAAATACTACCTTGATCAAAAAGTTCCCGGAATTTATTCAGAAAATTAAAAATACAAGTTTATTCATCTAATTCTATATTGTCCCCTTCAAAGTAATCCCCATCGACTGCAACACACTTATGCCAGCGCTTGATCCAATCCTCGAAACATTTTTTATATTCGGTTTTCGGTATGTCCATCAGTGCTTCCTGCGATTTTTCCATTACTTCCTCTCGGCTGCTGAAACGCGTTCCCCGTAATGGTTTTTTTAACTCGATTGAACAGAAAGAAGTCACAGGGAGCCAAGTCAGGTGAATTCGGTGGCTGTTGGATGGTAATTGTTGCATTTTTTGTCAAAAAATTACGAATAATGATAGCACTGTGCGACGGTCTCGACGCACTGTGCGACGATTTCTGGTCTCTTTCGGCGAATTGCTTCACGCAAACGTCTCATAACGCCCAAATAATACTCTTTGTTTACTGTCTGGCCTTCTGGCAAAAATTCATGATGCACTACACCGTTGTAATCCATGAAAACCGTCAGCATTGCCTTCTTTTTTGACTGAAAACGACGTGGTTTTTTTGGTCTCGGCTCATTTGGTGAACGCCATTCACTTGCCTGATGTCTGGATTGCGTGTCGTACTCATAAACCCACGTCTCGTCTCCAGTAATGATCCTTTTGATGAATGTGGGATCGGATTCAGCCTCGCAAATCATGTCTTTTGCGACGTCAACACGGTCTCTTTTTTGCATGAAATTGAGGTCTTTTGGCACCAACTTTGCTGCTACACGACGGAAACCCAAATCATTAACCACAATGTCTTGGGCGGATCCATAGGCAATGTTCAAGTCCTCCGCTATTTCTCTGATGGTTAATTTGCGGTTATTGACCAACATTTCTTTTACTTTACCAATTTTTTCACCGACTTTGGATGTCGATGGTCTGCCACTGCGTTCATCATCTTCGATTGACTCACGACCACTTCTGAACCGCTCGTGCCACTGGTAAACGACCGTTTTTTTTAGAGAATCGTTGCCGAATCACTTTTCCAAAATTTCCAACGTCCGTGCGCCACTAAATCCGTTTTTTACGCAAAATTTAATACAAGTTCGTTGTTGCAAATTTATATCCATTTCTGCAATTGTAAAAAATCGCCAACACACACAGAGATAGATGTACTTCAGGTCAGACTGCCTGCAGTCTGACCTGAAGAAGTCCTCGGAGTAGGCCGAAAGCTTAAATCATCTACAGTGTGAGTGTCCTTTTACGTGTTATCTGTTTTATTCTTTGTTCTATTGTGCCGTTCAAAATTTATATTGCTCTCGTGAGTACTTCCGCATCATCGATATATATATATATATATATATATATATATATATATATATATATATATATATATATATATATATATATATATATATATATATATTCACTGATAGTCATAACAAACACAGAAACAAAACACACAAAAGAGGGAAAACTCACTGGTTCTCGAATTTTCGGTGGTCCAACCACCTTTCTGAAGAGGAATTAGGAACAATTAGGAATTAGGAAGAAAGAGGAATTAGGAGTTCTGTTCCTAATTCCTCTTTAGAAAGGTTGTTGGACCACCGAAAATTCGAGAACCAATGAGTTTTCCCTCTTTTGTGTGTTTTGGTTTCTGTGTTTGTTATGACTATCAGTGAATTTACATTACACGTTTGTGGGTTTTTCAAAAAAGTGTATATAGCCCTATTTTTACCCCGCCTATTTTAATATTTAGCTTAGCCTTTTTCTTTCTGGTAAATCGCATAACCTTTGTTTTAATAATATTGATTCTCAACCCATATATATCACACTGAACCTCCAATTCACTCTAAAATGCTGGCAACCCTTTGGCTGACTGGGCAACTAATGCTTGGTCATTAGTAAACCTAACCGAATTTGCGAATTTCCCTTCGACGTTCATTCCTACCTCCAGTTCTACCCATGCCTCTTTATTCATTTCCTCTACATATACGTTGAACAATACCGGTGACAATGGAAAACCCTGCCTTACACCTCTTCCTAAAACTGCACATCCGGACTCTCCGTTACCCACTCGCACCTGAGCAGTCTTAGACTTCCGGACAGGTTTCGGATCAATCTCCTGTTCCTCCAATCCATTCCTATTTTCTGCAATACACTCATTAATTTTTCCCAATTCACTCTATTAAACGCTTTTTCGAAATCTACGAAACAGGCAAATACGTCTTGATTGTATTCTATATTCCTCTCGATTTTCGATAGCATTACTGCAATGGCATCACGCGTACCTGTTCCCTTACTAAACCCAAACTGATCATCCCCTGAGTAGTCATTTGCCTTACTCTCTATCCTTTTGTCGATTATCCTGAGATTAACTTTAGCTGAGTGGTATATAAAAATTATTTTTCTGTAATCCTCACATGATGTAGTCTTTACCTTTTTCGAAATAGGAACTAACACTAATTACACAAAATCTTCCGGCCAGGTACTACGAATCCTCTCCTCCTCATACATACTACGAATCAGTTCATATATAGGGCCTTATTCCCACGTTTTCCTGTTAATATTTCCTAATATTTCCATAGTTCCACAGGAATTTTGTCTACCCCCACTACCTTATTTGCTTTCATCTCCTTTAATGCCCTTTCTATTTCATCGTCAACTATGCCTGAACCTAAGCTATCTTCTTCTAGGTCATGGTCCTTTTCTATGTACAACCTCTCCGGCCTAAGTTATCTACCATACAGTGTTTCCATATACCATCTTTCATCTCTCTTGGATTCTCTCAGGTTCAATTATTATCTTACCCCACCCATCTTTAACTGTTAACACTGATCTTGCCTTCTAACTTCCTGATAGTAACTTAACCTTACTGTATAGCGCACCAATTTCACCCTTCCTCTGTAAACTTTCCATATCCTCGCATTGCGTTTTCCACCTTTCTTCTTTCGCTTTATTTGTGGCCCTCCTCAATTTATTGTTTAACTCTTTGTACTTCATTTTGCCAAACTCTGTGCTTACATTCTTCTATCCTCTTCTTTCGTTCATCTTTGCAATCATCCCATCTCTTACCCATGAGATGATTGCAAAGATGGATGAGAGAAGAATGGTGCATGAGGATGGTGCATTATCGTGGAGCAAAAGCCATGAATTGTTTTTCCACAGATCCGGGCGTTTTTTTCGGATTACTTCACGCAAACGGCGTTGAATTTGTAGGTGGCACTTCTTATTGACCGTTTGACCTGGCGGCAGAAATTCATGATGCCATCAGCGAGCGTAACAACACGTTCGACCGCACTTTGCGAGCCTTTTTCGGTCTTGGCGAGCCAGAATGCCCCCACTGGGATGATTGAGCCTTGGCTTCAACGTCATATCTATAATCCAATCCATATTTCGTCACCATTTATAATAGTTTCAGTAATTCTGCATCGTCGTTTACTTCATTTAGTGACTCCTGAGCAACTTCCCTTCGCTGCCGCTGTTTTTTTACAAAATTCAACCATTTTGGAACGATTTTTGCTGCCACGCGTTTCATGCCCAAAGAATTGGAAAAAATGTCATGACATGATCCAATCGATATGCCAATATCATCAGCGACCTCTTGAATTGTGATTCGGAGATCGGTCATAACCATTTCTTTCACTTTTTGTACGTTTTCATCAATTGTTGATGTGCTGGGGCGTCCAGGGCCTTCGTCATCTTCAAGCTCTTCACGGCCTTCTTGGAAACGCTAATACCACTCGTTAACTCTTCATTTACTCATAGTGGACTCCTAATAGGCCTGTGTTAAAGTTTCACACACTTTGTTTTAAATTTTTACGCAAAATTTGTTACGAATTCTTTGATCCATTTCTTTTAACAAACGAAAATCGCCGAGCTCATAAAACACATCTAACCTTAGTGGCCGTTACAGACAAAGTCCACAATAAAAACAGCTGAAAGTTTTATCATACTTCAGGGCCATCTATACCAACATAAAAAAAGTTTGACAATCGGACTCTCCAAGCCTGCAAAATGAAAAAAATTCTCGTTATGTTTTGAACACACCCCGTATATCCAGCCGTGAAAATGCTGTATCATTATTCCACTACCCGAATGAAAGTCAAAATGTTGCGAGAAATGGCAGCTAGAATTTAATTTGAATAAATTTTTCGATACATTTTTGGAGGAAAAGTGCATTACCAGATAACACACTATACAGGGAAACAACAATACACTCGTGGAATCGGTGAAATACTTGGTATAACGATAACTAATGGTATGCCCTGGGAAAAACACATTATAGCTGATAATAAGTTTGTTTACTGAATAGCTGATAAAAGTTAGAATGCATTAAAAGGATATTTGGGAGTTGTAATGAAAGGGTCTAGGAGCTTTTTAATATAACGTCAGCCAGGCCCCACCTAGAGTATGTTGCAGGTGTATGGGATCCTCACGTGGTATACCTAATTAATTATAATGTGTATGGGTTAAAATGTGCAGGTTAAATCTCCCTTTCCTTTCCCTTCCTCACCCATATCTTCCCTTATCACTTACATTTCCCACCTTAACTACTTAAAACCCATGCCACACACCTTGTTGGTGGTTCGCAGTATATTTATGTAGATACAGATAAAATGGATTTAATGGTTGAAAAAATACTAAACTCCGCCGTCATCGATTCACGGGTAACTTTTTACCAAAGCTATCAATTTCCATATAATGACAAAAATATCTTTAAATATGAAAATAAAATTTTATTCCTTTTACACCATAGAAATTTTAATAATTTTTTATCTATTTCCGTTATAACTTCGGTAAAATAACAAAAACCCCTTCATGCGTCATACTACTTTTATAACCTTTTTTTTAGGAACTTACACCATGCATAACTTATTATAATGAATGATATTGCCAAAAATTTGATCTTACTCTGCCTATAATTAGCCATTTCCACTAATATTTTAAAATAGGCGGATATAGTACTCCTTCGATGTGCACGCTTCCCATTTAGCAACCCCAGGCCCTGGAAGGGACCGTTATCAGTCTGCAGATTGTCGCAGGGACCTTGCTAGCAGCCGATGGACTCCCTTTGCCACAATGGGGACGGATATAGAACGAGATCACATGCGTTCCCCACAAATCGCCCAGCAGTTAATGCGGAGGTGCGACCCACTTCTTCACCGTCCTGATGCAGTCCTCCCGCCCGTGTCCCCACCCATCACCCTAAGCAGGGAGGGGGGGCACATACGCATCCCGCGGGGCGGAGGGAAGGGTCTTCCCCTCATCTAGGCGCGCGCTAAATAGGTCTAGGATTGTTCTGGCAGGTGCGAGTGTGCTTGAGACAAAAATAGCTACCCCGCAACCAGCGTGATTAATCCCCAGGATCTCAACTCAAATTATAAGAATTTATCATCCACTCCCTCAGAAAGATATGTTTGCATCTTACGTCATTCATCAATAGGCAGTTGACACCAGTTTCATCATCAGTAATGAGTGTTCTTCAGAAGCAGCATCACACAACATAAATAAAACCTAGTTAGAAATATCAGTTGAACGAAAGCGTAATTTTGCGACGTTATAACCGATAATGCAATTGCAATTGATATCATTAGCCCAAACATCCGACATTAGGCCCACTCTCCTGCAATGGAAGTGTCATGAGGGTAAAGAAGGTGAATATTGTATTTTTGGGCCAACTTAAACCTTTTTAGACATTGAATTCTTATAGTTTTATATGAATGGTTTTTAGAGATTCAAATGAAGATTCAACGTAACCGTTTATCAGTGAATACTGTTTTACCTGCTAATTTAAAAATAATTACTTTTTAGTAGCTATATTAATTCCTCCACGAGTCAGTTTCCTTAATTCGGGTTAAGTCTTAGAAAGGAATGAATTGCACAAACCAACCTATTACAGCAGGTTATGTTTTGTAAAATATTTAGGATTGAAGGCTGGATCAGGAGTGATAGGCCTCGGTCACTAGATAGCCGTAGCTCATGTACGGGTCTTGGATACCGATCCCAAGAAACCAGTATCTATAGAAAGAATTTTAGGCATTCATACCTCGGCAGTGGAAATAGTGACAAGAATCCTAGGACTATCCTGGCATCCAGATCCTGGGCCCCGAGGCGCCCATAGGTACCTGGGGATTGCCCCCTGGCCACGCAGCTTCTTTTTTAGATCGAGGTGGATTTATGTAGATGTGGATGTAAGCAATATCGAAATGTGACAAGGATTGTTACATGAGTGTTCAAAATGGAGAAACACCTGCATTGAGGTAAATACCCCGCGATTAACAACAAAGGCGTTTGAAAGGTGGTGCAATCACCAGGTGGGAAGGGGTGAGTGGTAAGGGAGGAAGGGAAAAGTTATTGCTTTATAAACTATCAAACAACGTGCAAATTTGTATGTGTGCCAGACGGCTCTTGGAGCTGATGCCGAGGTTTTGTGTGACTTGGATTTTAGTGACTGAGGGTATTTGAGGAAAGCTATGATTTCTGGTTCCTCAATTAACGTTTTACTCTGTTGTTCGTAAGTCCTTGCTGCACATCCTTATTAGTGTAAACCAATTAGGTGTTTCATTCATATGTCCCTTATTCTATAACTGTAGGAGACAGGTCAATGAGCAAAGCTGTCCATGCGCATTTGAGAGCCGTGATTGCCTCTTTACCGTCCGGCTCGCGTTATGAGCCGTGCGGCGCCGCACCACGCGCCGGGGAAAGAATGCGGATCGAGAGGGGGAGGGGTGTAGGGGGTGAGGAGACAACATGGGGAGTATTATCCCCGCCGACTTTGGACGTGGGGATTAGGATTTAATTATAAACGCTATTCAAAACTTAATCCACCCCCGCCCATCCTAGAAAACAGGGGATTCGCCGGAGGCGAAACACAGAACGCGGTATAAAGTCGTTTAATTTACGGAGCTTTGACGCGAAAACAAAAGAAGGGTAGGAGAAGTTTTGGGCGCTTTATCCCCCTTTAGTCCCTCGCCGTTAATGGCCTTCGCATCCAGACGAAGAGGATTCGCTCGATGATAAATCGCCGGACGGCCGGCTTGCGTCCCTTTCGAACCGCGGTCGTTTGGATAATAGGCGTCTTTGCGTCATCGTTTTCTGCACTTTCTACTATGATTCATCCATAAACATCTACGGGATAGGAGTATGCCCGCACAGGTGTGCCAACCGCACAGATTTTCCGCCTTCTTGCCAGCCGTATGTTCGTAATTTGCAATTTGTAAGCAATAGTTACCTAATATTTATTAAGTTTAAGGAATTGTGTAAATGATTTGGCCCATTTTAATGACGCTGTAATCTGCTCGTACAGATCGTTCTAAAAGTGCTGTGATTGATTTTTTCGCGCCGTTGCTATTGATCAGAGTGAGATCAAACCACTTGGAGTACGTTGGGGGATGCTAAGCTTTGCCGCGAAACCGGTCTCCAAGCAGTGGAAGCGGCAGGACGTCACTTATAGTAAACATCTGCGCGTCCACCGTGTCACGACAAAAATGGAATAGGCCATCGTGCAACGTTACGCGATTACTAAGTTTTGAATCAAAATCAAAGAAGGTCACAGCGAGCAACGCTCTGGACGTCCATCAACCAGCAAAGCCGGCAACAATGTGGCTCGTGTTTGACAATTGTTGGACTCTGGCCTTCGATTGAGTACCAAGATGGCTGTCAATGAACTGAACTTATCATTGTGTTTAGCATTGATAGTGAAAATTTAGCGATAAGAAAAGTATGAGCCAAGCTCGTGCCCAAGGTGTTTACCACAACGCGCTACGAATACGCGAGTTCCTGGTCAAACACCAGGTGCCAACACTGCCCGAACCTCCTCAATCTTGACGTCACCCCAGCAGACCTTGCGAGAGGTCCCCGAAGACGCCTTCCAGGGCGTTTACCGGTCACGGCAGGGTCGCTGGAAAAAATGTGGACAGACTCAAGGACAGTACTTGAATAATGTTGTGTTTGTGCAAACATGTTCAATATATTACTTATAAAAAATAATTGCAATACTTTTAACGCACCCTGTATGATAGCGCTTGGGAAAATTTCTTCATCTTGGGTCGTGCAATGATTTATATTACCGTAAATTCCGGTTTGGGTATCCCCGTATCATCATCGATAATCAGCGAATTAAATAAAATTTTAGACTGACCTAACAATCATTTAGTTTAACTGACTACATGACTTTTTTCTAATCTTCCTCTTTGTTTGCATATATTTCCGAACGTCTTCATGCATTCCACCTGCTTTCTTGTCGTCCACGAAAAATTATCCTTAATGTATCTTAACTCTAAATCTTTAGTGGCAGATTTTTTGAAATCCAGAAATACTAAATCAGCTTTTGTTTCACATCTCTGAATGTACCCTTTAACAGCTTAAATTGAAAGAGTTCCTTGCCACGTGTTTTGGGGCCAGGCGTATTATTTTTTTCCGTCTCCTCGATCAATTTCTTTAAAGCACCACTTTTCGTCCTCACTCCTCTCTCTCCATGCACTTTCTTCCTCATGCTCTGGCTCTCTCTCACGTCTACCTTCACTTCTGTTGCATCTTAACGATCGATTTATGCTTGACCCGAATATCAAGTGCAGTAAACAATACCTAGGTGAGGTAATATTCACTGGTGGCTTCTTTTTAAGAGTCCGAGCAACAGTTTATCCAATCCGGAGCTGTTGAACGTGTTATACGAAGGAGTGGCGCAATTCAGAGCACTTTCATTACCCATAGGGCTTGCATATATACATTGCGTGGCCTGATTCGAAACCAAAATAAAATGAGAAGCATGCTGAATGATTGTTGAGCCTCGCACGTTTAGGTTTCTTCGATTTTTCTCTGGTGTAATTTCAAGTTGTTGCGTGTTTGCGCACTCTAACGCGATGATATTTCTTTCTTGATATCAATCTTATGAGTGATTTTGAAAAAGAGTATCCTAGCAATTGAATAGCATTATATTTTTCGACATTGACATAAATACCCCTTGATCCACCAAAATGTGTGTGACAGGGGGTTTAAGCAACAGATGGGAAGTGTAAAGTTATAATGGAGGATATGGGTCAGGAAAAATATTCAGTAAAAAACTATCAAGAAATCTGAAAATACGTGCTCAGGCTGGAGGACGACTTAATTCAGAAAAAAGTGATAATTCACTCAATAAATTAGTTATTTGTTATGAGAAATAAAAATGAATCAATCATTTTTAAGGTAGTCTCCCACCATAAGAAGAAAAATCATGCAGAATTGAAAATTGAAGAATGTAGATGAATTGAAAAGTGAAAAGGGGAAATTCTACTACCAAATTGACATGCAACTCATGGTCTCCGGCCACAGGTAGAGGATGTGAAACACCGCTGCAGGCAGCCTGCGGAGGCGCGCCCTGACCCACAGAGACGAGGGGAAGTTTGAAAGCAACAAAGATGGGTAGGCAATATTGTATCCATCTCACTGAATACATTATGACAGTTCCGTGTGGTCTTGTGGGAAGGATTTAAAGAAGAAAGCACACGAGATTAGGGAAAGTGCATGTATTTGAGGAAAACTAATTCTTCCCTAGACGCTGTGGCTGGCAAATAGGATTTTTGCTATCTTTAACCATACAATTGCTATCTCGATTTGTCCGTGAGAAGTAGAAGTCATAGAATCTGCTAGATCGTGCATGTATTTCCCGAATTTTATACATATGATCCAAGCGACCAATGTATGTTGGAGGCGAATAATTGATGAGGTCGAATATTGTAAACATTTTAAAAATATCTGTGATTTGCCAAGAAGCTTTTGTGGGGGTGTTCATCATCTGGTCCAAAAATAAAGTTAAATGAAATCATTGATGAAGACCGTCGATTTCATAATTTTTAAACTAGGTCTCTTGAGAAAGAAGATGAGTGATAATTAGGGGCTCGTAGGTTTTGGTGTGGAATAGAGTGGAAAAAGTGAAATAGGGAAAAGGAAAACGTAGAAATATATTCTAGTGTGGTAAGGGCAAGAAAATCTTTTTTGAATGATGAAAATATTGTGAAGGAATGAATTAATTTGGCAAAGACGCGGTATATAACAGTCGTATGCTTGGAATGAAGGTGGTTAGAATTTATTTGAGACTAAAACTGATGTGCTGTAATATAAACTTAATACGAAATTACTGTATTTAGTAGAATGATATCAAAGCATAATGATTCAGCAATTCGTAGCTCTAGGGTCCCTCAAAACCTACCGTAACCGATATATTATTGTTAATAATAATAACATAAATTAAAAAGGTACTTTTTATAGGGGTAACGTTTAGCGTATTTATAAACTTTTATTAGAAATGTATTTGGAACTAAATTATATTGATTTACTCTCAAAACGGAATGATACCTTAACTAAATTGGTAAATTTGCAAAATACTCCCAAGTTTTTATTATATATATTAATTCTGAAATTCGGTTATCAGTAATGCTTAATGCATTACGCTAAAACTAGCGTAACGTTTAACAATGGGGAATGAATATTAATATTACTCACTTGAAAGTATTCATCTACTAAGAGCTGAGCGCAGTCGAACAGGAAATAGCCAATTGGAGTACCATTTGGAAGATTTTTTGTTTCTGCTGTCTTATATCATGCGTTTTACACCAGAGCATGTGAAGTATGTTTTTATATTCCCATTTCGTTTCAAACTTTCGACCATAGCCCCCGTCGAGGGAAACAGAGAGAATCCCCCTGTCAAATTTCAGAGTCCTTTCAATTTCGATGCTTACTGGATGCAGGTTCTAATTTTAATAGGCGCGAACGGAAAGGTGCAGTCGCAAGCGACTAGTCCTTTGGCATCGAGGTCCCCTCGTGATCCGGAACTCTCTGCCACTTCGAAATTTCAAAATGAAAGCCAAGCGTCGTCATTTGTTCGGGCGTCGCAAAAGGCGGCTCGCTTTGTGTCTCTCCGACAGCAATGGATGGAACGAAAGGTGACGGATTTATAGCGTTACTCCACCAGGCCGTCGGAGGGGCTCATGGAGTGCAGGGAAGCTTCTTTTGGTATCTTTTCTTTCACGTACTACATAGACGAAGCTTCAGTTTTCCACGATCCAAAGATTCTTTTTGTCAGCGACGTAAATACTCCGCGATGCGCCAAGAATGTGTGTGGTGGGGGGTGCAAGCACCAGCTGAGAAAAGCAAGTGACAAGGGACGATATGGGAGAGGAAGGAAAAAAGGAAAAACAATATTCAGTTAAAAATTCTCAAATAACGTGCACATTTTTATAGAAACTGGAGGAAGACCTAATTCAAAATAATTTTTCATTCGCCTAATAAATAAGTTATAAGAATTTTGACAATAAATATGAACCACAGCCATTTATACAACAGGCCTCCACCATAACAAGACAGGTTGTGCAAAAGTAACAACTGAGAAGGAAAAAGTCTACTATCACATGGACATGGAACATACAATGGTCACCGATAAGGGAATATGACTGTAGGTTAAAGAGGCCGGTCTGAGGCGTCCCATCCACAGAAAAGTGACCAGGGATGGAAGGAGAATCTTGAAAACAAAAAAATGTACACGAGATTAGTGAAAGTGCATGCATTTGAATATAACTAATTATTATAATTCGTCTAATTAATGCAGTTTTTTTCTTATATACTGATGGTGCCCTAACACCCCCCACCACATGTCCTTCCGGGTACTGACGGTGAATTGAGTAGATGTAGATAAATACCGATTGCCCTTTGCTATTTCTGAAAAAGAAAGCTAAATATAAATTTCAAGCTCCTGATACTATTGCTCACTAATATGACTCACAAATCTGAATGTGAATACGACGGACTTTTTAATATTTCGAACTTTAATTCCATTATTTTCGTCATCAGAACTTCACACGGGTGAACCCATGCATCGTCTTGAGGGAAGGGAATTTTTCCTTTGCCAAAGGAGGAAATTTTTCTTGAATTCTTCAGTCAAACGGTTTTTTAACGGCTCATAAAAGTCTCCATTCAACGATTGTTCTTCTACAAAAAAATACCGAGGCCATCACCATGTCGGCCGATTTCATCGTCTTCGTCTTGTTAGGAGTTGGATCGATCGCCTTCGATAGATCGATCAATCGATAGAAACCCGTTTCAACTGTTTCTTTGTCTCTTCAGTATTACAAAGTAGTCTGTCTACGTTTCGTTGACAGTTACGTATTGACGCTGGTTAAATACCGCAAGGGGCTCTAAGTTGTTTTAGGCAGGCGTTTATCCTCCATTGAGAACAAATAGAAAAACGGTACTCATATTTTCAAGATTTTTTAACGACAAATGTTTCGTATCAAATTGAAAACAATACGTCTTACGATACCTATGCCTATGACGTCAAATGTTTCCCAAACTTCGATTCGTTGATCAATCGAAACCGGATTGTGGATTTAGTTATTCATTTCGGAATAAGCTACTTTCATTGGACTCCAGACCGTTGATCATCATTTGTGAATGGACGAACCCGTTAAAATCCATTTACCCAAATGTAAACAGTCGCAAACACAGAAAGCTTAAATGCTCCATTTTTCTCAATGAATAAAATCTAATCTCGCAAAATGTAAAGTTCGTTCAACGATAAGGTTTTATTGATAGAAAACGTCAATGCTGCTGACATTCATTGGGAAATTTGAGCTATGTGCGGACCAAATGTAATGAGTGACAAGAGTTGTGCGTCAATGTTGTCGTTTTTTGAGAGTGAACATAAATGTTCATGGTGATGATAGAAGTGGCCGCCTGTCTGTGGTGAACAATGAACCGCGCCTGAAATTGACAAAAGTTCTTGAAGACAATGGTTTTACGATATCTGTGATCTTTAGAAAGGTTTCCATAGATTTCTACGACTCTCCTTGGAGGGAAATACGTCAGAAAACTTAGGCTACAACATAGATATTACACATGACTACAAAGATTTACGCTACTAGATATGTAGTTTTGAGATGAAAATAATATGTTTTTCGTATCTATTTCAGTGTATTTTTATAGCAAAACGGAGGTTTGTTTTCAGAACAGCCCTCGTATAATACAATCAGTATTAAATAATTAGTTCTTATTAATAAGAGTTATACTTTGAATTATAGTAACAAATTTCGTCCAGTATAATAAGTGAAACACTTGATACCGACTATCTATGTTCAAGTACCAAAGCGCCTGGAAAACCTCCTCCGACTCCACGTCATAATTGGTTTTATTCAGATTCATTCAGTAAGAACATCCCTGGCAAATGTGCACGAAAAATTTACAAACTTCCCTTCTCCAGCCTGTATATTTTTTCTTGCGCAATTATTTCATCAAAATTTCGGACTTTGTGCATTCCGTCCAATAAGCTAATTCTGTTTCCATTTTAGTTTGATATGTATTTCCTTCCGTGAACAGCTCAACCTCTTCCCGTCTTCTCATCTTTTTTCGAAGTTACCACCAAGTTCTCCTCTCTTCTCATAATATATGTTAAGATCGCCGTTTTCGCTCATCACGATTCCATTGTTTTATGAAAAGACGTAAAACTATTCTTTGAATGTATAACAATATCCGAGAAAAGCCTTGAAAATCCTTGCGCAAATAAATTCATCGACCGTAGGCTAAAATACTAGATGTATTTAAATGGAGCCGCCATATCTGTGGAGTGTAAAGGGAAATTTGAAAACAAAGCGTTCGCAATCATTATTCTCATTTATCAATACGGAGAACTCTTCCTTGTGGGACACCCGATGTGACGCTTACTGTGTCGGATGATACTCCGTCTATTACAAAACCTTTGATCGTGATCTGTTAAAAATTGATTAGTCCCGTTTGTCACATAATTTTCAATCCCGTAGACTCCCGGAATTTGAACCCGAGCTCCGGGTCAGTAATACTAGTGCTCTGCCGACTAGACGCCACCCACGCCCGTCCTGTTGTTAAATACATGCTCTTAAAATATTATTTTCATAATGCGATGCACGAAGAAGAAGTAACAGTGTTGTCCCCCCTCGCAGTCTCATTCATACAATGCGCCTTCTCATTCCTGCTTCCCCGTAGGAATCACCGTGAACTTCTCCTCGATTCGTTCGGCGAAATGGATTCAAAATGGGGTTCATTGGTGGAGCGCTGCCCGTGCCGCACTCGACGATTTCCAGAGGTTGAGTGGCGCGGGAGCATTTGAAGGCCTGCGCCCTGTGCAGGGGGCGCCCAAAAAACGAGCCCTTCGTCTACAAACCTTCAGAAAATTGCTTGGTACACATGTCGCCATTGGTCCCCGCCGCCATTGCCAAAATCCCGGATCTTCGAGGGACTTCCTCGAATCTAGAGAGGGAGGAGAGAAAAAAGGTCAAAATAAAATGTACGACCTCATCCCCTCTCTGCGCCAACCCTCCACCCCTCCCACCTCCTTCCCATCGCATTCTGGCGCCTCGGCAAATACTGCGCAAGCATCCCTTCGGAGCAAAGGAGAGGAAGAAATGGAGGAAATATAGAGGATTCGTCCGGAAAATAAGTGTACTGTGTTGTCACAAGAAAGAAAATCCTAAAGCCAATATAATACTGAAGAAGAACTCCAATACCGGTATTTCGGTCACCAGGTGACCATCTACGGGGAGAAGAATCGAATGGGAACTTGAACTTGGAAGAAGACTATTCCTCTATTTAAGTGTACTGTGCTCAGGAAAAAAAATTATTACACTTTTACATATCTTAAGCTAATATTCCTCAAAATAGGACCCTTGTGAGTCGATGCACTTGTTCCAGCGACGTTCCCATTCCTGGAACGCTCCCGCGAAGGCATCATCGGGAACCTCTCGAAGACACGTCGTCACGGCCTCTTTGACGGCGTCCAAAGTCCCGTATCGCGTTCCTTTCAAACTCCTCTTTATCTTCGGGGACAGAAAGAAGTCCGGTGGTGCCAAGTCCGGGCTGTAGGGCGGGTGCGGCAGCGTTGCCACGCCGTGCTTGGCCAAGAAGTCCGACACGACAAGCGCGGTGTGAGACGGCGCATTGTCGTGATGCAGCCGCCAGATGTTTTTGATCGCTGGCCGGAAGCGGGCGACTCGTTTTCGAAGCCTGTCGAGCACTTGGACGTAAAATGCAGCATTTACAGTTTTTCGTTCAGGTACAAATTCGTAGTGGACGATTCCCTTTTTGTCAAAAAAGACAATGAGCTTGTTACACTTATTTTCCAGACAAACCCTGATTATCTGTTCGGCTGGACGGCGGCTAAGAAAGTATCTATTTACCCGTTTCTTTTGCAACGCGAAAAGCCTCATTCGTGCCAACGCAACAAAACTTAGATGTAAGTAAGTAAGATGCCGTCAATAGCAGCCAATTTTTTTAAACCTCATGAATTTTCCCCCATCATTTTTTAATTAATATTCCATCTCCAAAGATATAATCCCTGAAACGGAAAAGGTAATTCAACTGAAATAGAATAGACGTTTTTAATTGCAATGACATTTACACATATGGCTCGAATCTAATCCTCAATATTTCTCAATAGGAGAAACCCCTCCCTTATCACTCCCTCACCCTTTTCCTTCCCGTCGATGCACAACCCCTTCGATAACCCACATACCCACCTTCTTTCTCACCCTTCCCCTTCTCCTTCACCCGGACTCCCTTTCCCCGTCCATTCCAACTCCCGTGCCCTACTTCCTCCCGTCCGTTAAGGAAGGTGGTCGTGCAACCGAAATATTAAAATCCAGATGCTGTCAATGTTTCTTTAATATATATCATCGCTGCGCATAAGACTTACCAAATGATCAGGTGTGTAAATATTTTTCTAGAATTATTATTAGGAAATCTACCGATTAAGGTAGATTTTTTGATGGACAAAACTATCAAATAAATATTTTCTAACTCCAAAAAAATCCCATTCCAGCAACCTACTGTATCAGATCGCTCTTCATCTCTGTGAACTTCTTTTCTCCGTTCATCCCGGCCAAAACACCTATCCTGTTCGTACACTTTCCTCGTTTGCCTAATATTCTCCCCTCTATTATATTCTTCAACATCCCACTGCCGCTCAATACGCCTTTCATCCATTTTTCCTGCCTCCATAGAATATCTCCCAACAAACCCCTCTTCTCACCCACCATCTCCAGTACTTCCTCATTTGTCTTCCTTTCGGTCCATTTCACCTTCTCCTTTCTTCTCCACACCCACATTTCAAATGCCTCCAAACTACGTTACCCTCCTGCTTCAGCGACCACGTGTCGGCGCCGTACATAGCTACGCTCCATATCAGAGTTTTTACGAGTCTTGTCTTAACATCCCTACTCAACGTCCCCATCATCAACTCCCTCCTCCTTGAGAAAGCCTCCCTGCCTAGCGCAATTGTTCTCCTTACGTCCCTACCACTTTGACCGTATTGGTCCAAAACACTTCCGAGATATGTAACCTGTTCTACCTGCTCTAAGTCTAAGCTAAAATATTTAGCTTAGACTTTTTCTTTCTGGAAAATCGCATAACCTTTGTTTTATTAATATTGATTCTCATCCCATAATTATCGCACTGAACCTCCAATTCACTCTAAAATGCTGGCAACCCTTTGGCTGACTGGGCAACTAATGCTTGGTCATTAGTAAACCTAACCGAATTTGCGAATTCCCCTCCGACTTTCATTCCTACCTCCAGTTCTTCCCATGCCTCTTTAATGATTTCCTCCACATGTACGTTGAACAGCACCGGTCACATTGGGCAACCCTGCCTTAGCCCTCTTCCTAACACTGCCCATCGGGACTCTCCGTTCCCCACACGCACCTGAGCAGTCTGAGACATGTCTAGGTTGCGGATCAGTCTCCTGTCCCTCCAATCCATTCCTCTTTTCTACAATACACGCATTATTTTTCCTAATTCACTCTATCAAACGCTTTTTCGAAATCTACAAAACAGGCAAAAACGTCCTGATTATATTCTATATTCCTCTCGACTAGTGATCTCATTACTGCGATGGCATCACGCGTACCTCTTCCCTTCCTAAACCCTAACTGATCATCCCCTAAGTAATCATTTGCCTTACTCTCTATCTTTTTGTTGATGATCCTGAGAATAACTTTAGCTGCGTGGGATATCAAAGTTATTGTTCTGTAATCCTCACATGACGTAGCCTTTGCCTTTTTTGGAATAGGAACTAACACCGATATCACAAAATCTTCCGGCCAGATTCCTTCCTCATAGTTACTACGAATCAGTCCATATATGGCCTTCTTCCCACCTTTTCCTAACCATTTAAACAGTTCTACCGGAATGTTGTCCACCCCTACAGCCTTATTTCCTTTCACCTCCTTTAATGCCCTTTCTATTTCATCGTCGAGTATGCTTGGACCTTAGCTATCTTCTTCTGCGTCATGTTCCTTTTCTATGTCTAACCTTGTCGGCCTAATTTCTTTACCATACAGTATTTTTATATATTCCTTCCATCTCTCTTGGAATTTTCCTGGTTCAACTATTATTTTACCCCACTTCTCTTTAACTGTTAGCACAGATCTTGCCTTCTTACTTCCCGATAATAACTTAACCTTGTTGTATAGAGCACCAATTTCACCCTTCTTCTGTTAACTTTCCATATCCTCGCATTGCGTTTTCCACCATTTTACTTTTGCTTTATTTGTGGCTCTTCTCAATTTATTGTTTAACTTTTTGTACTTCATTTTGCCTAACTCTGTGTTTACATTCTTCCATCTTCTTCTCTCATCCATCTTTTCAATCATCTCATCCATTACCCATGGTTTCCTTATCCTTTTCTCGTTAACGGTTCCTTTAGTGTCTTTTGCGGCTTCCGATATCCCTTGCTTGATACATTCCCATTTTTCTTCGATTGTGCTCAGTTCTTTACCGTCATCCATCATTTTCTCTACAGCCTGCTGATTCTCCTTCCTTTTTAATCCAGTCAATGCTCCTACATTCCATTTCTTAACCCGCCCCTTATCCTTATTCCTTATCTTATTCAAACGGGCGCTACCCTTCATTGCAACGAAATTGTGGTCAGAGAGCGCATCCGCTCCTGGGAAACTGTGCGAATTTATCACACTGTTCCTAAACCTGTGCCTAACCATAATATAATCTAACTGATACCTTTCTGAGTCACCTGGCATTTTCCATGTATACCTACGCCTTTTGTGGTGTCTAAACCATGTGTTGGTGATGACTAACCCCTGTCTCCTGCAGAATTCAATTGCTTTCTCCCCGCGTTCATTCCTCGTGCCTAACCCATAGTCCCCCACGTAACCCCCATCTCTTCCTTCGCCCACCGTCGCATTCCAATTCCCCTTTTCTATCAAATGTTTCCCTGCAGGAACACTCGCTATGATATCCTCTAACTCATCGTACATCCTATCGACTTCTTCCTCCTTATGGTTGCTCGGTGGCATGTATACCTGAACAATGACCAAGTTCGTCGGCTCTGCTTTAATCTCTACGAGTAAAATTCTATCAATTGCTTGCTCTATGTTGACTACGCTTATTCCTACCCATTTATTTAAAAATACGGTAACCCCTCGTTGGCTCTCATCCCCGCCGCTGGGTATCACTCTATAATTTTCACTCCAGTAATCCCCGCTATCCTTCCATCTCACCTCGCAGAGACCTAAAACATCTATATTACCTCCTTCCATCTCTCGCTTAATATTTTCTAGTTTGTCTCTCCTCAACATTGTCCTGACGTTCCAGGTTCCTATTCTAACTACTTTCGTCTTCTTCTGAGTCTTCTGTCCTGCTGCAGTTATTTTTCCCTGCAAGGGTTTCGTGGGATGACGACCGCGGAAGCCTTGCCTCTATCCTTCCATCTGCAACCTTCGATCTATCTGGCATGGGTGACCCCTCCAGGAGTAATTATTATTACTCCCGCCAGCACAGCTCTAGGGGTCATCGGAACACACTAGCCCTTTATATGTATATATATATATATATATATATATATAATGAATTCGTAAATGTATATATTTATATACATAAACCATAAACACAGTAATCAACCCTAAGTTCGGTTTAATAGGTGATGATAGAGCTCACCCATGTACCAAGCTCGACGGCGTGTGAATATTCACACATCAGGGAAGGGGGGCCAGTTCCTTTCCCTGTCCCGGTTATGATTTCCCAGGAAGATCTGGTACCCGAAAAATCAACAAGCTTGGGCGGAGTTGCAGCTGTCCAAAGTGCTTTTCCCGGGACACGCCCGTATATATATATGAATTTATGAAGCCGTACGCAATATACACACACATAAAAGGAACATTCACACGTTATTTCTTGATAATTTCGACGGAAATTAGGTCCGTTTTCATCAGAAGATTAGCTTGAACTGTGTTCTTATATTATATATACCTGTCAAAGTTTTTATGTACACTTACGTGTTACTTCGAAGATAACATCTGTTATATAATCTCGTGTAGCGAACTCTGTACAGTGACAGATTCACTTGAAATGATGTGGTACATCGAAATTGGTTGGAAATAAATCTTATATTACAGGGAATATTATAGTAGCGGTGGCTTGCTAGATATTATTATATCTAAAAAATCTCGAAATTTTTACGCAGTACCCAATGACTGCTATGTAGTGAATTTCAATCCCAAATTAAAATTATCATGTTTCTCAGAATTCATTAACAAAAAATACCTACGCGGTTCCCTATAGAATCGATCTCTGCGAGACCCAACTGGCAGTTTTCGTTCATGATATATTGGTCCCGGGAGTAAATAATGTTTACGTTGATGTAATATTTATTAATTGAAAAATGCATTTAATAAGTCTCTCCTAATAATTTGTTCCAAAAGTTGGATGGCTCCGAATTGATGTGTAATAGAATGGTTTAGTCAATTCCTAATAGGTCACGAGGAAAGGGTCGTACTAGACGTTGTACCATCCGACATATTAAGCGTAACATCGGGTGTCCCACTAGGAAATGTAATAGGGCCACTAATGTTTGTATTATGCATCAATGACATCGGGTCTCAATTTTTCAGTATACTTCGTCTATTTGCTGGCGAAGTAATTGTGTATAGAGAAATATATAGTCATGGAGATGGATTTATCCGTTACTAACGACCTAAATGCGATCGAAAGGTAGTGGGTAACGTGGGAGCTAGATTTACTGGTTAATTAAAATAAATGTGCTTCCATTCTTTTTTTAAGGAAGAGTATTTCACCCGAAAACAAAAAATATAAGGAACCAAAAAAAAACAAACTTAGAATCAGTAAAATACTTGGGTGTAACAATAAGAAAAATACGTCCTGTGAAATCACATTCATGGAATTTGCGGTGTAGCTAATAAAATGTTAGTATTCATGGAAAGAATGCTTAGCAATTAAATGAGAGCGTCAAAAAGGTACATTATTTCACTTTAGTTAGGCACCACTTTGAGTATTCTGCAGGTGTATGGGATCCACATGAAGTAGATCGAGTGCAAGGTAGAGCAGCTAGGTTTGTGGAAAGATTCTATGATGAAATTTGCATTGTCACGAAACAATTGAAAAAATTATGATGGGATTTACTGGTTGACCATAGGTTGATATAGAGGTTAACTTTGCTGCGTAACTTTGAGGCAGATTACTTATATGAGGATGTTAAGTAAATTTTACAAGTGTAGTATTACCGAATTACCATGGTTGATCAGATGCCCTACGTAAAATCAGGGAAATAAAGAGTATATCGGATAGATTTAAAATATTATTTCTTCCTCTTAACTTTAGATATCAAATTACATATGATAGCAATCGCTTAAGAGATAATTGGAATTTTAAATATATACATGCGCATATTGTGCCGACAACCTGCATGTTATTTCTTTATTAATAGAGAGTTTTACGTCATGGTTTCAATATACTGTTGCGTATCCTTTTAAAAATATATTTACATACAAGTATTTTCTTTCGCTTGATTAAACTGATATTTGTGTAGTTGCGTCACGATAGGGATTGTACCGGAATGGTTGCTTATTTAACACCCCTGGCCACGTACCCTCGCGCAGGATTGCGGTTAAATGTGTAGCTGTAAATGAGAGAGATCAAGACGACTTCAATTACGCGTTTTTCCGTAAAATGAAGAGATATAAATGTTCGTCCACGTCTTTAATGTTTGTTTTTTGAGAAATGGACTATTTTATGACAAGACGTTTCGCTTTGATGAAAGATTGTTTTGCATTGTTAGGCAGTGGCTACACAATAATGTAAATTCCATTTATTTAATTTTACCGGAATAAATTTTATTCGCCTTGAATTAAATCTGACTGAGTTATTAAATGATTAAGGTAAGCGTAAGTGATTAATCTTGTATACGTGGCTGCTCTGAGTCTAGCTAGGCTAGTATGTGCTCCTCCACTTTTTCCTTTATTTTCTTTTCGGAAGATTTTATAGATTTCTCAAGGGGCCATCTTAGCATTTCCCGCATCCTTCAGCTCCTCCTCTCCCTAGGTCTGATCCGCCTCCCACCACCGAACCGACTCCGCATCTCTGCAGCACCGCGAAGCGCGCACACACGCTCCCTCGTCCTCACCCTCCGTGCATAGATCCGCATTCCGTCCACCCATTCCGCCCTTCCTGGTGCACTTCGGAGGCCAGGGGGGCGTGGCAAGGAGTGAAAATCGGGAAGGGAATGAACTAGGCTGGCCCGCTTACCTATTTTCGACCACCACCCCACTCACCCCCACCACCACCTTAAAAACATGCCCATCACGTTGAATATTCATTTGCTGTCTACCCTCTCTTTCTTTCCCCGTTCCACTTCGCGTTAAATAGCACAGCTTTATATTTACTAAAATCACATTTTTATTTGAAATAATAGCTGCCAAAACTCCTGTAAGTATTTATTTAAGGATTTAACGCAAATGAATTTTATAAACAATGTTACCAGAAGATTTCTAGCAAAACACCTAACTTACCGTTTTTTTAAGAGCAACATCTCAGGGTTTCTTATTTGAATTGGGTTGTTTAGAATTCATTAAATGTGTGAGTGTATACATACATATATATAAAACTTGGACAGCAAGAAATAGTATTAGAACACAAAAAGGAACACTCACACATTAGTTTTTAATAGTTTTGACGGAATTTAGCTCCGTCTTCCTCAAAAGAAACAGTAGTACTACCTGCTGGTATAGAGGAGATGAAGTACTGAGAGAAAGAGAAGAGGACGGAAAAGGGAGAACGGGTAGTGGGGTAGAGGGGTGAAAAAAAGGGTTAGAGCAGGGGAAATGGCGAAGAGAGGCCAGAGGGGAGCGGAGATAGGATAGGAGGGAGAGGGAGAATGTGAATTTAATGCACGACCGGAAGACAAAATAATTCGTTAACCCACTACAAGACGCAGGTGTCATCCTACAAAGTCGTCATCAGGACTTAATAAGTCAAAAGCCCGGGCCACGAACAGCAAAATGCATCCTGATGAAAAAAGTATCCTTCTTTCCGATATGAATCAATTCCACACCTTTCCACTTCAGGTCATTCTTATTAGTGAATGACATTGAGTCTTAGATGTTGATAGGCTTTACACAGCCATATAAATGCCAATTCCATTGTTTTTAATTTTATAGGGTTATCGGATGGGGGAAGGGATGCTAGCACGGAAACATTGTAACAGTCGTTGAAGGGGGTGTTGTGGTGGGAGGCATGTTTTGGGATGGGGAGACCCGCAGACGGGGAAGAGGGATTACATGAGGCGCGATGATTGTTCACCCTGAGGTTCAGGAGCGTAGAGCACTGGCCTATATAAAATGCCGGGCAGAGTTTGCATGTCAGAAGATAGACGACATTCTTGGATGTGCAGGAGTGGGGGAAGGGCCGGAGAGAGTTAAAAGGGGGGATGGAAAGGGGTGGAGTGGTGAAAATAGGAGTAGTATTACATCTCCCTCGATGGTAGGGAGTGGTTGTGGCTCTGCGGTGGGAAGGGATTATGAGATAGGCTTGGTAGATATAAGGAGATCTGCTAGGTTGGCGGGCCGTTTGAAGGTGACAGAGGAGCATTTAGGATGAAGGTTGGACGAAACTTTCCTGGTTTTAGAGGATGGGGTACAGGTCTTTGAGGATGAATTTGAGGAACTGATTTCCAGGGAAGTAGATAAATAGTAAAAGGTACATAGTAAAAGAGGGTGGGAGTCTGTGATTGAGGGAGGCTTGGGAGTGTATGAATGTTTGAGGATTTTTTAACGAGGATAGGATCTGAGTATCCTCGTTGGAGGAGGGAGTGAAGAAGGTTGTTGAGGTACTTGATGAGGGATTTGGTATGGTTGCAAGTACGGTGCTCGTGGATAGAGAGGGAGTAACGGAGGTAGAGGGAGGTTCGGTATGGTAGGGGTGGAAAATGCTAAAATGAAGGCATTGTTGTGTATTAGTTGGTTTAGTGTGAACCGAGGTCAAAATTCGTTATTGATTTGGGAAATATTGACGTCGAGAAAGGTGATCTGCAAGCATGAGATGTTGGAGGTGAAATAAAAAGATTAGGAATCTTTGAGTTGGGAGATGAAGGAATTGAGGGAGTCTATGTTACGTGGCCAGAGTAGCAAAATGTCATCAATATACCGGACTCACAGGAGGGATTTCAGAGGATAATTAGAAAAGAAATTGTCTTCCAGGACGCCGAGGTGGAGGTTAGTGTGTGAGGGGCTGAATCTACTTCCCATGGTACAGCCCTTGATTTGGAGGTAAAAATTGTTTTTGAAAGAAAAAGGGTTTCGGGTGAGGATGAAATTAGCCAGGTCAATGAGAAATTCGGTGCTGGGGATGTGAGGGCTAGGGAGTTTGGAGAGGAAGTGACGTAGGCCTTTTTGGTGAGGAATGGAGGAGTATAGGGATGTGACATCGATTGTGGTCATAGTGATTTCGGTGTCAGTTGGGAGGTAAGTTGAGTGGAGCGATTTGAGGAGGTGGTAGGTATCTTTGACATAGGAGGGTAGGGAGTGGACTAAAGCTTGGAAATAGTGATCGACGAAGGCGGAAATCCTTTCGGTCGGGGAGTTGTAGGAGGGCACTATAGGACGGCCTGGGTTGTTAGGTCCTTAACTTGGGTAGGGAAGCGTTCTGTGTTGCACGTTCTTGGGATGGTGGAATTTCGCCTTGCTACTTACCAAATCTAGCTTTCACGTTATTGTATAAATTTCTTACTGCATCCTAAGGTGCCAGTATTTGTTGGATTATAGCACATGTAATTGCATGCGTGTAAAATGAAAGTAGGTAGATATGTATTTGCATACGTGTAAAATGAGAGGATGTTTCTAACAATATATACACCACTGTGGATTTGGGTCTGCATGTATGTGTTGGTTTTGAATGCGGTTTTTCTTTTTTCCCTTTTTTTGGTGGTGACCTAACTCCCCCACCACACGCCCTTTCGGTGGCTTGCGGGTAATTATGTGGATGTAGGTGGTTGTAGATCTCTGGAAGGATATAGAAGTGGGGGGTGTGTGGTTGGGAAGGTGAATGGAGAGAGATGTCCCCGGGGGATAGATTTTCATTAGGGCCGTTGTCGCGGAGGAATTCCACCTTCGAATGCGGGGTTAGTATTAGCCGGAATATGTTTTCAGCGAGAAGTGTCTGCGAGTAATCTGTTAGCTTTTATAGGTAGTCTACTGTGACTACCACCGTCGAACCTTTGTCGCGCCTTTGTTTTCCACAGCGCCCTGACTAAGGTCCGGCCGCCTTCCTATCTAGAACCAAAACCGCTCCAAACAAATCACCCAGTCGAAATCTTAATTAATCTTCTCCTATCCAAAATATCTAGTCCTATTTTCCTTGACTCTCGTCACCTGAAATCTAACCTGCAGAAGTTGCCGAGTTAAAAAATCTGATAAAAAATCCCAACCTTGTCATCACTTCCGCCGATAAAATTTCGACAGTGGCAGTCGTAAACACAGTAAACTAGCTAAAAGAAGCTAACCGATTACTCGCAGACACTTCTTCCTCTCAAACACCCCCTCTCTCACTAGCCCCTTTTCTCTTTACCCTTTCCTCTCTCCCTTCAACCCTCTTCGGCATTTCAGCGGAAGTGCAACCGAAGGTCGGACGTTCGGCTTCCTCTGCTGTTGTTTCAGCCGCATCGCCTTATCTCCTTTGTCAGCCGCAGAAGCGTCATGGGATGTGATCACGATGGTCGAGCAAATGGAAGGCCGAGCCGTCATCATCCCTCTCGCAGTGTGCTGGGCGATGATGGGCTTCGGTCGTTAGCATGCATCGACCCCTGAGGCGAGACGCTGACGACTCTCGAGCTAGGGATTAAGTGAATCTCGAGCCACAGTCGATTCTCTGAACTCGAATGCGCACCAGCTTCCCTTCCCAAGAGAGAAATCACTCGCGTGTCTTCTTCGTCTTGTCATTCTTTCCCGAGGAAAATTCTCCTCCACTCTCTTTTGTTTGTTTTGCGTTTTTGCACTTCATGTAAGCCATATAAATATGTACCTAAATAGTACACGGTAAGGATCTACACCTAAAAAAACCCGCCAGGGGATTCAGCCAAATAGTTAGCCTCTCTACACCGGTCTCTTTACATTGAATCTTCTTCACGACTTCACACGTACCTCCACAATTACTTATCCGCCCCGTAGCCAGCGACATGGAATTCGGCGACGCATTTTGTTCTTACTTTTCTCTCGGAATTCTCATCACTAAACTCCACTTCCTTTTTTTAGTGTAATGACCCAGAAAGTACGACACATTTAGAATATTACACTTTCAGGCAACATTTTACGGAAGTGAGGATCATAGAGGAGAACTCTAAAAACAAACATTTTCATCAGCTTGCCCGCAGATGTTACTGATGTGAGAGGGCCACTATTTAAGTCATCTATATTAACACCTAGGTATTTCAGCGTAAAAACAACGTCTAAGTTATTTCCAGCAATTTTGAAAACTTATCCCGTTGATTTTTTTAAGAAATTTATTACTGAACATTTTCTATGCTATAAACTCAGTCCTCATTTTGTACAGAACTTGGAAATACAATATAAATGCCTTGCTAGTAAAAATAGGTACTCTTCCCCAAGCTTCCGGTTGATCACCATTTAATCCGTTAAAATCCTAAAAGTACTCTTCACTTCGCGGTTCAAATCTTTAACAAAATTGAAGGAAACAAGGGCCCGATTCAATTCCCTGAAGTACACTTGAGGTCACTGGTTGCGTTGCTAAAATTAGCGCCTTTAACGACTACACTCGGTTTCCGGTCTCAAAAAGAATTTAACAAAATTTATTACGCATCCGCATAGTTAAATTTTTGTCTCTCTTTCTCCCACGCATTTACGAGGTCTGTTCTACAGTTGTCCGAACTTAATTATATCAAAAAAATATTTAAGTAACAAATTATTGGTCAAGGTGTCCATCAGAGTTGTGTCCTTCCTGACTTACGCCCTTATCCCAACGGTGCTTCCTCTTTCAGAAACAGCACTTATGAGAATTCCAGAAAAAAGGATCACTTTTCTGGAATTCTCATAAGCTCCTCCGTTAAATTTTTCTGAATCTCTGAAATGGTGGCAAACCTTTTTCCTTTGAGCTGAGTTTTTAGTTTGGAGAATAAGTCAATTGGGGCCACGTCTGTGAAGTAAGGTGGGTGAGGAAGCACAGGGGTCATGCTTTTGGAATAAAACTGACTAGTACTGAGAGACGAATGGTCCGGCTTGTTGTCGGGGTGAGTAAACCACTCCCCGCTTCTCCCAAGTTCGGGCGTTTTCGCCTGATTCTCTCTCTTAGGCGTTTCATAACCCCTAGTCAATACTTCGAGTTGACTACCCGTCACTTACGTAGGAATTCGTGAATCACAACCTTCTCTGCATCGACAACAAACAGCAAACATCACCTTGACATTCAAGCGAACTTGTCGAGCTTTCTTGGGGCGGGGGGGTTTTTCATCATTCCAATGTGAAGATTGCACTTTAGTTTCGAAGTCATATCCATAAAACCATGACTCATCATCACCCGTTATGATTCTGGACAAGAAGATTCTTCATCCTCTGCAACTCGATCAAAACGTTCCTGACAGATTTGAACTCTGACGTTATTTCTGGTCTGCCGTCATGAAGCGAGGCACGAATTTGGCGGCGAATCGATGCATCCTCAATTTTTCAGTAAGGATTTCATACCCAGAACCAATCGAGATGTCAGACTCCTCTGCAAGTCTCTCCCAGACAGACAAACGCTGATTTGCACGGTCGTTTGATTTCTCGATGTGGAGTCATCAATGGACGTTGAAGGAATTCCGGACCGACCGTCGTCTTCCACTGATTTCCGTCCTTTATGAACCGGGTTTACCACTCACAACACGCGGTATGTTTCGAAGCATCCTCACCGTGAGTGCCTTGGCAATGAACTCAGAAGTCACTGTGAAGGATTTCACTCAGAGTTTCACTCAGAAATTCAAAGAACAACGCTGCTCCTTCAACTGCATGGTGCATTTTTGCGGATCCGATGTATTGCTGCGCTCCACTAACACGCCTTCACCTAAACGCCGTAACAAGTCAACAAAAAAGATAGCGACAAAATGGGTGAAGGAGGTTATTCGAGGAGTTTTAGCGGACGCTTTCCAGCGAATTAAAAAAACCAAATTGAGGCACGCTATTCAAAAAGTTCGGGAATGTTTTGAACAGACTTCGTAAACTGTTGCCATTCTCTCCCTTCCTCCCTCTCCCAAGACCCTCTGCGGTTACCCCCTCCCGCCCCCAGCTTCCCTTCACCCAACCTTGCCTACCCGCTCTGTAATCAACTAAAATAGCCAGAGCACAATTGGCTCGTGGAAGAGACCTAGAGAAAGTTTCCTCCGAAGCTGTTGTTTTCCCCCTCACCGCCGGCGTCATCCTAGTCCCCTCGAGACATTAAAAATGTTCCCGGGGATCTTGTCAAGTCTTTTCCGCCTCTTCACTGTATTTAGCGAGGACTCCGCGAATCTTTTTGTCCATCCTTGGTCCCTAAGATTATCATCCACTTCCCTCAACTAACTCAGCTCAGGGGTCTCCGCGTAAGCGTTGCGGGAGATAACATCATACTGTCCTTGTACATCGGGAGAGTCCCTGAAATCAATATCTGCCGGAATAATGCGAATAATAATACTATTATTAATGAGTATATTGCAATTCACGATTGAAAGTGATTAATTGTTTGTTGGCCTACTCAAGGTACAATATTTGTGATTATGTTTGACCGTTCATGGTTTTTCCAAGTTGCTTTTGAAATTGTAGGTTTGTCGTGATTTTCTTATGAAATTGGGAATTAATATGCATATTTAAATGCATCAAATTTTACGTATCGTTTCCATTTTGATAATTGCTGTTTTTTAGTTTAGTGAAATATAAATCCTTTTATGAAGGGCGTATTAAAGGAGTATATTTGGGCATTGGTGAAGAGGAAGTGTGATAAGTGGCATATGAAGTGTTGGAAGGTCGTTGAGGAGACGATTAGGAAATTACTCCAAGAGCAGCATTCGGTGTACTGTGACGGTGGCTTAAGTCCACCTTCCTATAGGAAGGGATTCCCTAATTTAGAACAAATGTTTTACAATTATTAAATATTCCGTGATTCTTGTCGCAATTATTAACTGAAGGGCCCGCGTAATGCTTGTTTTGTAAATTCCGACTAGTGACTTCTGACTTACGAAAATATTTCTAAATTCTTGAACTCTCAGGGCGTGAATAAAATTATTTTGGAATTTTTTCGTTCAATTGGACCAGACTTTGTTAATCCGACGCTTTTCCTCTCATCGTGTCGGATACCCTTCTATCTCTACGGGGTCCATTACAGGGTTGCACCCAAAAGTGGTAGGACTGATTTTTTTTACAAGAATTTTATTGACGATATACTTACATCGACTTGGTAATCTTCAAAGTATGCTCCTTGATCTGCTACACACATAGTACAACGTTGCTCCCATTCCCTGTACGCCCGCTGGAAATTTTCTTAGGGGATGCCGTTGATGACCATCGTCGAAGCCTCTTGAACGGCCTTTATCGAGTCAAAACGTCGTCCCTTGAGCTGTCTTTTCATCAGCGGGAAGAAGAAGGAGTCCGGTGGTGCCAGATCGGGAGAATAGGGCGGGTGTGGCAACGTGGCAACGCCGTATTTGGCCACGAGCTGTCTGACGATGAGCGCGCCATGGCACGGCGTGTTGTCATGATGAAGCACCCAGCAGCTTGCGATGGTCGCTCGGACTCTTTTCACGCGTTCTCGGAAACGGGTGAGCACACTTAAAAGTTCGCATTCTTAGTCTCCCCTGGTGGGAAAAACTCCTTGTGAACCACTCCATGACGGTCGAAAAACACAATCAACATCGTTTTGATTTGCTCATTTGCGAATCTTTTTTGGACGTGGGGACGCGGAAGTGTGTCATTCCGCGGATTGTCTTTTCGTTTCGGGGTCATATTGAAAAGCCCATATTTCATCACCAGTTATCACATTGTCCAAACAATTTTCATCTCGGTGCAAATTGGCTAACACTTCTTCGGAAATGCGCACACGTGTTGCCTGTTGGTCGACACTCAGAATTTTCGGCACCATCTTGGCGCACACCTTGTGCATGGCCAAATCCTGTGAAATAATGCGTTGGACGTTGGCTGCAGACAGACTCAACTGGTCTGCCATTTCCTCACTGGTTAAGCGTCGGTCTGTGTTCAGCAGTGTTCTCACTCTGTCCACATTCGTGTCGGTTCTTGCCGTCGACGGCCGTCTTCAACGAGCTCCCTACCCTCTTTAAACAACTTGTGACACTCAAATACTGTGGAACGGCTTAAGGCAGTGTCCCCATAAGCCTGCTCGATCATATCGAGGGTCTCAGTTGCCGTCTTCCCGAGTTTCGCACAAAACTTTACGGAATAACGTTGCTCTAAATTCAGATTCATTTTGTTTTTCGACGCGGACAAAAAACTTGCTTCACTAAAAACGATGTCCTCACTCAACGAGAGACCGCAGGCCACTGAGGTTGAAGACGGTCTGTTGCTAAGAGCCCCCTCCACCTTACCCTGCCAGACAGACCACCCTCCACCGCTCCGTTTGTGCCAGAGAAAATAAGTCCTGCCACTTTTGGGTGTGTTCCTGTATACCGCCGAGGCATCGCAGTTGGTACACATTGCATCGCATAGGATACACGGATATGTACAACGATTTGAGCATAGATGGTTGCTTCGAGAGTAGGCATTGTAAAGGCCAGTTCAATTTAAATTATCGAAATTGCAATGTTAGACCTTTCACTTCTCCATCACAAAGGAATAAAAAAGCATACGCATACTCGCACTTCGAGGATATCCATTGTCAGTACGGCTAGCACAGATAAAATTAACACTATTCATAAATAAGAAGGGGAGAACATCGTCTTTAACGCTTAAAAAGACATTTGACCAGTACTTGTCCACACACACGTACTGAATTACAGTGAGATATAAATCAAACAAATCCCCGAGCCCCTAAAATATACCTGCTAGAGTGTGATAATATTATCTCCTAATATCGCGCCGTATCTAGAAATTATATTTTTTAAATCCTTCCAGAGTGCAAAGTCCCTAAGAATTGGAAAACCTTTCAGTTAACGCCTATATTTAAAAGCGATGACAGGGAGGGCCTTTTCTCTCACTTCTATGTGCTGAAAATTTTTGGAATAAATTATTGTCAGTTCCATAATGAGATACTTCGATACTATTAACTTTTTAAGTAACGATCAGTAAGGATTCAGGATAACCTGCTCATGCGAGACCCAATTAGGACTACATAAACATAGCTTACATATATCGGGCTATGGTAGGAAGGGCATCCGATCATTTTGGATTTTTCACTGGCATTTGATAGAGATACCCATGATGAATTAATTCACCAATTAGGATTTTCCAGTGTAAATAATTGCGCAATAATTTGGTTTGGAGACTTTCTTACGGTGTTTGGACAGGGAGTTGCCCACGACGGCGTCCTTTTAGAGAGCGTACCAGTGACCTGAGATGTGTCCTCTAGGCCTTGCTTTTCTATACTTTTATTAACGATTTGGACGTCAAAGTACGCAGCAAGATTATGATGCTCGCGGATAGCGCGGCGATTGAATACTAGCAAGGGATTTATATTGTATTTCGAAATCGTATTTCGTGTTTAAAATGAGAATTCTCATTAAACCATTACAAATCGTCGTTGGTAAGTTTATTTAAAAGATCAAAGAGATTTGTTGGCAAGCTTATTAGACTGTTAAATACTTAGGGGGAATACTTAGGGGGGGGGAAGGGGTTAAATAAATAAGGGGGAAATACCTAGGTGTTACTATAACTAACGACCTAACTAGGGACACCACATACCTAAAATCAGCGGAGAAGAAAATAAATAATTGGGATTTATTAGACGCATTTGTTGGCAGGACTGATTATGAGGTCAAGGAACATTGTTACCACGCCCTTTTAAGACTTTATTTGGAATATGCGTGTAGTGTACAGAATCCGACTAAAAAAGGCTTCCTTTGGAAAATTTAAATGTTCTACGTTTACGTCTGCACCTACAAAATACCCTGAAAGCCGCCGTATGAACGTGTGGCAGTGGGCCCTAGGTGACCACTCGTAAAACAGAATAAAGCCTCGTGCAACAAATTCATGCCTATTTTCACCCACAGAGACTATATTCTATATTCATACGAAAATCATTTTCACATACATGTAGTTACATGAACTAACATACACATGCACCAAAAAATATACCTTCAATATTTTTACGCGACGTCTAACCTTGCCTTTACTTTTAAATTGAATGTTTTTACTGAATTTTTTCTTGACGTATGTAATTATTATAGCAACATTTTTTCCCAAGGATTCCCTTTCTTGGTTACATTCCAAATAAGACCTAATTAGAGTGAAACCTCTCTTTAACTTTCTAATTACATTTCCCCACCTCCCGTTTGATGAAGCCGAGTGTCTTTAAAGCGGATCCGCATATTGTCCTGATATGTGCTCCCCATGAAAGGCGTGGTGTTAGAACTACTTCCAAATATTTAACTTGATTGGCCGTAGTTAGCAATAAACCCTCTAATTTCATAATTTATGTCCTGATCATCACATCTTTTGTTCCTAAATTTCAAAACTGCGCATTTGCCTGTGGTAAGTACTAATCCCCATTCCTTGCACTAATCCGATGTTGTGTCTAAGTCTCGAGAGAGTAGCTCGCAATGTGATGAGCCCCTTATTTTCCTGTATACCACTCTGTCGCTTGCAAATAATCTGATGTTAAAACTAACGTGTAAGCTTAGGCTATCAATGTACTCGTATATTTAGAATATATGCGGCTCTATTACACTTCCCTGGGGGACGTTGGATCTTACATCTTACTGCGTTGAGCACAACCTATCGATGAATACTATTTGCGAATTGAATAGTAGTCTACATATTTTGGATTTCAGGGTTTGGACCTCGTATTGAAGTGGTCTCCTAGCCAAGGAAAACTGTTATGGAAGCTATATATTGCCATTTCAAGCCCTTTTTTATTACGGCACTAAAAACCACTACAACCTGCGCTGCAATAATTCCCTCAATACCTTTTCCCTTCCCATTTCCTAATCTTTTTCTCCATCCGCGTCAATTTATTTGCGTCTCAATATAGCATCCTTTTTCACCAACGTCAAATTTATTCCAGTAATATCTCTCTAAACTGAACTCTTTTCCAAACATATCAGTCACCCCTTTCTACGTTTCTGTCCCATTCATTTTGTCCATTCTCCTCCATGACCACAATTCATAAGTCTCCTATCCACAGTTATTCTCTTTCCTTATTTACCACTATTCCGTGTCGTAAAAAACTCTGGTTCATATCAAAGCTTCTCTTTCTTTATGTAGTTCTACTGTCCTCGTTTTTATAACAGCCTCCTTCCTTTTTATAAGAGCCTCCTAACTTAAATTCCATTCTTATTTTGTAGTCCTTACCAAATTAGGATGAAAGAATGCCATCATTCGCACTGAAGTACCTCGCGGCCCTTCGTAACCTCCTTAAAAATCAACGTCGAAGCTCAAGGTGAGAATATTTGCGCTGAACGTCGCGCGAGAAAATATATTGTAAAAACTGTGAATATCCACCACCACAAAGTACACGCAGTGCGCAATGCAGTTAGCAGCCGAGCAGACACGGTGGAGGCGGTGGCCAAGTGGGGCGGCTGTAGGAAGGGGTGACTGGTTCGGGAGGTGGGGGGCAAGTGGGATATTCTGGGGCGGCTGTAGGAAGGGGTAACTGGCTCGGAAGGGCAAGTTGAGAAGAAAAAGCCGCGAGCATTTAAAAAGTCAGCATGCGCAAACCGCATTTTTTTCTGTCTCCTCTCCATTACTTGGACTTATTATTCCGTTATATTATAATTTTCGTTATTTTATTTTATTTCTATGGCACAGGATATTAATTAATCGTGGTAATTTTTTCGATATTTAATGCATTAATTTCCCGTGTTTCATATTCTTTTTACATATGCACCTACATTCACAAAAATACCCCGTGATGGACCAAAATAATTTGTAGCAGGGTGTGCAAGCACCGGGTTAATTAACGGATAGTAGTTGATATTGGAGATGAAAGGAAAATGAAATAATATTTACTGAACAACGTGAATAACATACAAATCAATATACATAATAGAGGAGGGCTTAATTGAAAACAAGTTTTAATTTCACCCAATAAAATGGTTTTTGCTATGCGAAAAAGAATGGAATGAAAATGAAACCCAATGATTTATACGACCTGCCTCCACCAGAGCAAGTAAGGTCATGCACAATTAAACAGTAAGAAGGAAAAATTCTGCTAATTAATTCATGGTCATACGACACAATTATGCTTTCCGTTTTGTCGTAACAGGTTTTTACGAAACGGGGTGCCCGGGCGTTGAGCCTTCACAATTTCCAAAGTGAGGCCTTTTTCCTTCGGCTCCTATACACCTCATTAATATTCTAAATGAGTCCTTAAAAGAGCTTGATAACAACGTTTCTTGACCTAATAGTCACTCCTGCCGCCAATCTGTCCAATAAATCCTAATTTTTTTTTACGATTGCTCGCCAATTTTACTTGTATGGGTGCCCTAAGTCAAGTCGTTAGTTATAGTAAAACCTAGGTATTTACCGTTTCCGCTACTTCAGAAATATTGGACGTGATCAGTGACCACAACTACGTGGATCCTCTATGAAGAAATTCGGCTACATTACAAAGGTGGTGGAAAATGTATTGAGAACACTTCGTTCTAGCTAGGGTTATTTTGGAATTTACACGCTGCAATTCTTTTGGATCTTTGGGAGAATGTATTGTTAGATGAATTAGATAAAGTTCAGAAAAAAACCACCAGATTCGTCAAAAAGTTTACAATAAAAATACGGATATGACCAGATCTTTAGGGGAAATAGGTTAGGAGCAGCTTGAAATTCGAAGAGAGGAAGGGAGAATTACACTCTAGAAAGGCTCAGAACGAATGAGTTTAACGATGACACTAAAGAAATTATTATGGCCCGACACCATTTGGTTAGGCCATCCCACAAATAAAAGACAAGGGAGATAGATTTCAGTACAGATAGATACAAATACTCATTCTTTCCCCGAACGATCAGGATTTAAAATAATAAGAAACCAAAGTCACTTTAGAAATATTGAAACATTTTCAATTACAACATGGAACTAAATTAAACATTGCATAGACATGAAGCATATTCGTAGGTGCATGTGTATGTTAGTTGGTAGTACGTCTAATTTAATGTGTGTAAATTAAAATAAAATGATTACTTAGGGGATAATCAGTTTGGATGTAGGAAAGGAAGAGGTACGCGCGATGCCATTGCAGTAATGAGATCACTAATCGAGAGGAATATAGAATACAACCAGGACGTTTTTGCCTGTTTTGTAGATTTCGAAAAAGCGTTTGATAGAGTGAACTGGGAAAATTAATGCGTGTATTGCAGAAAATAGGAATGGATTGGAGGAACAGGAGACTGATCCGCAACCTGTACGTCTCAGACTGCTCAGGTGCGAGTGGGGAACGGAGAGTCCAGAAGGGCAGTGTTAGGAAGAGGTGTAAGGCAGGGTTGCCCATTGTCACCGGTGCTGTTCAACGTATATGTGGAAGAAATGATTAAAGAGGCACGGGAAGAACTGGAGGTAGAAATGAATGTCGGACGGGAATTCGTAAAATCGGTTAGGTTTACTGATGTCAAGCATTAGTTGCTCAGTCAGTCAAGGGGATGCAAGCATTGCTCAGTGAATTGGAGGTTCAGTGCGATAAATATGGGATGAGAATCAATATTAATAAAACAAAGGTTGTGCGATTTTCCAGAAAGAAAAATGCTAAGCTAAATATTAAAATAGGCGGGGAAAAAATAGAGTAGGCAGAACAGTTTACATATCTCGGAAGTGTTTTAGACCAATACGGTCAAAGTGACCAATACGGACGTAAGGAGAAGAATTGCGCTAGCCAAGGAGGCTTTCTCAAGAAGGAGGGAGGTGATGACGGGGACGTTGAGTAGGGGATGTTAAGACAAGACTCGTTAAAACTCTGATATGGCGCGTAGCTACAGATGAACGGCGCGGAGACGTGGTCACTGAAGCAGGAGGATAGACGTAGATTGGAGGCTTTTGAAATGTGGCGGTGGAGAAGAATGGAGAAGGTGAAATGGACCAAAAGGAAAACAAATGAGGAAGTACTGGAGATGGTGGGTGAGGAGAAGAGTTTTTTGAGAGAAATCCTATGGAGGCAGGAAAAATGGATGAAAGGCGTAGTTAGCGGTAGTGGAATGTTAAAGAAGGTAATAGAGGGGAGAATATTAGACAAACGAGGAAATGGCAGGAACAGAATAGGGATATTGGACGGGATGAAGGGAGGAAAGGAGTACACGGAGATGAAGAGGGACCTGATGTAGATTAGGTTGCTGGATTGGGTTTTGTTTGGAGTCACAAAATATTTATTTGACAGTTGTGTCCATCCAAAAACCTACCTTAACCGGTAGATTACCGAAAAAAATAAAATAGCTTTTTCATGAACATATGTAGATGTAGATGCGCCTCTGTGTGTGTAGAGTTGCATGCATTTGTTGGTATTGCATGTGGACTTATTCTGTTTGACGTGTGGTGACCTAACACCGTCCGCTGCACGCCTTTGTGCCAGCTCGCGGGGTGTTATGTAGATGTAGATATGGAAACGTTAAAGTATTCTCGAACGATTGAGAACTTCCCGATGCGACGCAAGGAGAGGCTGCAACTCTCTGAAATCCACGCCAATTCCCCTAAGTAATATCCCAATCCATGAATTCCCAATCTATTAGTTGGTGCAGAAAATAATGAGACTGGTATTAAAGTAACAAATAACGTTACATTTTCCTTTTCACTTTGTTCTGTTCCTTATCTTGTTTTACCCATACGACGTGAAGAAAAATATTCGTCAATATTTTTATACGGAATCTTGCAAAGGAGAAATGAAAGGAAAGAGATTCTATGACGAATTATTTGAGCTCTTACGGTTAATAGTATTGAATAATTTTAAAAAACTCCAATAGCCGTAAACAGTTTACTTTTCAAAACAGGGTGCAAGGAAAATTAGTTGGCAAAACTGTTTACGGCTATTGGAGTTTTTTCAAAAATTAAAGGGATTATATGATTTGCATGTCCTTGAGATAATAGAATTTCCCCTTCTTCCCTTTCAGTTCTGAAATGTCTGTCTTGTAATGGTAGAGGTTTCTCGTATTAATGGTTGTGGTTCATTTTTATTCCCTTTTTTCGCATAGCAAATAGCTTATTTATTAGGTGAATGAACCCTTGTCCAGCCTCAATTCCAATTTCAAAGCCAATTCCTCCAGCGCATACCGATTTTTACGTAATTTCAGGTTTTTTACTGAATATTTTTTCCCTTTTCCCTTCCTCTACACATATCCTCCCGTATCACTTACCCTTCCACTCTGGAGCTTGCACCCCCTTCCACATACCGATTTTGTGGGTCCTGGAGTATTTATGTAGATGCCAAAAACTAAAGAAGAAGCGATTGAAATTTTGTCGAGGAAGAAAGAAGCCTCAGAGGGTGGATATGTCGAAGGTTAGGAAATTGAATGGTGAAGGTTATTTTAGGCGATTGAGAGCGTCGAAAACTGTTGTGCATACAGGTGTATGACTTCAATTGCGTCTTCTTGGGTTTCACATCTGATGGGATTCTAATCACCCACGTGAGATGACGATATTATTTATCCATAACATCCACCGGGAAGATACCATATCCTTCTGGAAGAATGGTCCATTGTAGGGTAGAATGTCAGATGGAAGTTAGGTTAGGTAGCGCTAAGAGTTTGTAATGTGTAATAAGTAAGTTTGTAATGTGATGTGTTAAAAGTAGTGATAGTTGTTTAACCTCTGGGTCCATCAAAACTTACCTGAACCGGTGGGCCGCGGATAGCAATAACCCTTGCCGGTGGGTGATCGCAGTGCAATGGTGCCGAGCGGGGACCCACCTCCCTTCTGGAGTGAATGAAAGCGGGGGAAGGAGGGGCGCGGCAATGCGGAGAGTGAGCGGAGGCTGGTGGAGAGGGAGTCGCAATTTTGCGGATATCCCCTCCACCCCCCCTCGTCCGCCCCCCTCCCCCGAGGGACTCCTGCGTCACACCAGTGCCCGCCAAATTCGGTTCCTTACCCCCTCCTGAGTCCCTCCTCTGACCCCCCACTCCCGATACAGCATCCCCTTTCTCCCGCCCCTGTGAGAGTAAGGGGTTTAGGATAAAGGGAACGGGGAAGCACAGGTGGTGGGGTGGAGCGGCCAGGGCGCGGGGGAGAAATCACGGCTGCCAACTTCTTTTTTCTGGCCCCGGGAGCTCCCCTCGAGCGCCTACGCGCCTTCTCAACAAATTACTTGGACTCCATTATTTCCACGTTGGAATTTACGCTGTATGCGCAGAGATGGGATAACAATGAGAATACGGGTTGAATCATCAAAATGAAAGTGTAAATTTATTGTTCAAGCACCATGCATGTACACACGAGGAATCTCCGGTCCAAAATATATAGCAACATTGAAAACCAAATTAGAGAGTATTGAATGCGACCTCGGACTTGAGGATTATCAGTAACATGCACTGATTTCATCTTATTACCTGCGAGTACTGTGAAGATTTAAATGAAATAATACGTATACCCATCTACATTAATACAATACCCCCAAGCCGCCACATGGACGAGGGGTGGGGGCTGCTAGGTTACAACCCGTAAAAGGGAACAAAACCACATGCAAAATCAACACAAACATGCAAAACAATGCCCACAGCGTTGTATACACCCACGAAAAATCCTTTCAACTTACGGGAATTCAGATATATTTTCTATCAACTGACTAACAATTGCACCAAAGGATGGGGTAAAAACTATCCAATAACCTGCAAGCTAGAATTTCAAAAGTAAGAAGCCGATTTCCGCTACCACATGGACAAGCAAAATACAACGGTCTCCTTCCACAAGAACACTGGTAGGAAATGTCACCCAACGCTGTAGGTAGCGGGAGGGTCCCCCCAAGGAAAAGACGAGGGATGGAAGGGAAAACTTAAAAAAAGACAAATCAGAGCAAGCAATACTGTAAAGAGCACTATATTATTTAATGACATTCTTTTGCGGTCATGCAGGAAGGGTTTTGACACAAACACACACGAGGTTAGTGAAAGTGCATGCAATTGAGTAGAACTAATTTTTCCCTAGACGCTGAGGGTGACAAGTGGCATTTTTGTTATCTATAATCCTATATTGGTCTACATAATAAGCTAGGGTGATAAAACATTTAGCTCCTAATATTGGCCCTACTTCGAAGTTATATTTAACGAATCGCTCACAGAGTACAGTCCCTAAAAATTGGAAAACCGCGCAAATAAAACCTATTTGGAAAAGTAGTGACAGATAGGACCCCAGTAAATACAGACCCATAAGTAACATACAGACCCATTTATATACAATACTTCTATACGCACACTTGTATAGTACAAAATTTTGCGGCACATAATTTTCAGTTCAATAATGAGATATCTTGATAACATTAACCTTTTAAGTGGCAATCAACACGGATTCAGGAAAAGCCGCTCATGCGAGACCCATATAGAATTATTAACGCATCACTTAATTTTATCGGGTGAAAGTGGTAGGCAAGTGAATGCGTTCTTTTTAGATTTTCAAATGGTATTTGATAAGGTTCCTCGCGGTAAACTTATTCAAAAATTAAAGGGCAGAGGTATAAACAAGGGCACAATAAATTAGGTTGAAGACTTACTTTAAGAGAGAACAGAGGGTAGTCCTTGACCGCGGTAATTCCGAAAGCGTGCGCATGACCTCGGGTGTAACTCAAGGGTGTGTAATCGGGCCGTTGCTTTTCTTGATTTTTGTGAACGATTTGAAGTGCGAAGTGAAATGTAAGATTAGAATGTTCGCGGATAACACAGTGATTTATCGGGAGATATCTGGGGATGAGAATCATTTAATTCTAGCACATGATTAAAATTGCATCACTGAATGGTGTTCAAAATGAGGACTGCCAATATCGTATTGTTACCGTATCAACTACTTCCAGGTCAATTCCAGCTAATTCGTAAACGAATCTCGCGGATCTGGCAAAGAAATTTACCACCAAACATTTATTAAGATTTAATGATTATTTATAACGAAAAAGTTATTGTTACCATAAAGCAGACTTTGAAGCTTTTGCCAGTCAATTAAACTCTTCACTGCACGGATTCAAAACGCCCTTAAGTCTTGTCTCCGCTGAGGACACTTGGATACAGTTTGTCAATATTATGCTAAACGGAATCACAGATTTCATCCCTTTAAAATACGTTAAAACTTAGGATTTATTAGACACATTGCCGGCAGATGTGACTCCAAGGCCAAGGAACGTGGTTACTACGGTCTTGCAAGGCCTCATTTAAAATATGCATGTAGCGTATGGGATCCGAGTGAAAAAGGCGCATTCGGGAAATTGACAAGGTCCAACGCCGGGCAGCCCGTTTCGTTTCTACAGAGAGAGGCCCCTTCTTTCCTTAACCGTTACTGTAACCAGAATGTGGGATCTTAGCGATTTCTTTTTGTCGCTTTAAGTCTTTTATATAACTTATTGATCACTTTACTCCACAGAAATTCTGTCATCATATTTTTGCGATTTGCGATGAAAAAAGTTTCATATTTAACACGCAGATATTCTTTTTTTTCAGTGTTTACAATAAACATACCAACCAACCGAATGAGCTTCCAAACCCGCCCGGGGAACATACTATATGAGCGACATAACACTGGCCCAGAAAGGAATAGAACATCAGCTCCATAGTGTCAAAGCCAACAAAGTCCCAGGTCCGGAAGAAATACATGCTAGAAAATTGAATGAAATAGCTGAAGACATTCCACCGTTTTTGTAATGGGTTTTTCCTGATAGATAGAATAAGTCTTAGTAACATGCGACTGGAAGCTAACCAGCACATTAAAGCAAAGAGAAAATAAATATAGAGAAAATTAATATAGAGAAAATTAATATAGAGAAAATCCTCCAGTTACAACGAAAATTGTTACAGTAAGATGACGGCTCTTTCAGAGGAAATAGGAGCCGCTTGAAATGCAAAGAGAACAAGCGAGTCTTAGACTTTTGAATGATTCAGACCCAACGATTTTAATGATGATACTAAAGGAATTATTATGACCCGACACCATTTCGTTACTTCAGACCACAAATAAAAGACAAGGGAGATAGAGTCCAGTACAGATAGATCAAAATACTCGTTCTTACCACGGACCATTAGGAAATATATTCGTAAAATATCAAAGTCATTACAAAAATGGAGATGTTATTTTGCTCTAGTTAGACTTAATTTGGAATAATAAATAGTATTTGGGATCCTTGGGAGAAAATTTGGCAAAAATATTTTGATAAATTCCAGAGAAAATCCGCCAAATTCGTTAAAAATTGTTATTATAAATAATTATTATTTGTTGATATATCGATTCGCAGAATTTAATTTAAAAACCAACACTTTCCGAAAGGGTAGATATTTCGAGACCCAAACAGCACTTTTCATTCAAGATATTTTGGTCTTGGGAGAAATAAACGTTCAGGTCAATGCTATATTTCTAGATGTTAAAAAGGAATTCGACAAATTTCCTCATAGGAAGTTGCACCCAAAATTGGAAAGTCACGGG